>JAGFZM010004101.1:0-58060 GCA_017657215.1 Limnothrissa miodon
CTCTCTCTCTCTCTCTCTCTCTCTCTCTCTCTCTCTCTCTCTCTCTCGCTCTCTCTCTCTCAGTTCAATTAAATACAGTTAAATCCAAGTAGGCAAGGCAAGACAAGGCAAAATGTATTTGTATAGCGCATTTCATACATAAGGCAGTAGGCTTTGTTAGCATGACAAACATTTTTGCATAGCCAAAGCAGAACAAGTTTACATGCAAAGTATCATGAAGTAGAGTGCATGACAAACATAAGTGTCAAACAATAGACAAACTGGTGTATGCTTTGTATTCATGTCTGTGTATGTGTATTCATGTCTGTTGGTATGTATGCTTACCATGTTGTGTCAGAAGGTTGCATGTTTCTGATGTTGATACCTAACAACTTTCCCTTGCCCTTCCCTTTGGCATTCAAAAATGTAATGCAGCTGCTGTCTGACCCTGCTGTCTAAGTAAGACAGACAGTACCACGTGTGGAATTGGGGTTGTACATTTATCAAAATTTCTCACAGTGAAGGAGAAAGTGCATGCTGTGATTTTTATATTAATTGTCTGTATATGTGCATGTTCTGTTATATGTTCTATATCTAGGAGGGGGCAACTCTGCAGTACTCTGCTCCTGAGATCAATGACAAGGTCAGCTTTCCTCCAGAGACAATCAGAGCATATGCTAGAACCGTACCAACCAACATGTGTTATAACACTCACACTCTCACCCCATCCATTCTCTCTCCCTCTTTTCCTCTCTTTCTTTCTTTCATCCTGCTTCTTTTATCCCCCACCTGTGCTTCCACTCCCTCTTCTTTATTCTCCTCCTCCCCCCGTTTATCACCTCCCTTCATCACACACTCCATCTTATCTTCTCCCTGTCTGTGGACACTCTCCTTTTCTCCCGTCACTTGTCTTCCTCTCTCCCTCTTCTTCCACATGTCTTCCTCTTTTAGACTTTCAATAAGGCAGTTGGTGTGCTCACTCACTCACTGTTCCACAGTGGTGGAGCACAGGTCTTCAGTGCCACTTCACTGGGTAACCTATTGGTCTGGGCCCAGAAGACTGAAAGGACAGGATTAGACTGTAGCTACACTGCACTCAAGTTTGTGCCTCTGCAGGAGGAGGCTATTACTGTCCTCACAGAAATAGACAGGTGTGTGTGTGTCCATGCTTTTGTTTTCAGGCTAATCTGACACTTAATCACATTTCTTCACACATTTACAAATTTACAAGTCAACTCTGTGGGCAGTTATGACACTGATTGTGTGTGTGTGTGTGTATGTGTGTGTGCATGTGCATGCCCTGCAGCTATATAGTTACTGGTGACAGCAGGGGCCATGTGAAGTTCTATGACAGCAGTCTGAAGCTGATCTACCACTACAGTGACTTTAACCTGGACTCCATCAGCTCACTCTCATTTGGGACCAAACTGCCCAGTGGACCCATAGGATACCCCAGTGATTGCACACTCCCCGCCAGACCCTTCACTATACAGTAGGAATTAGTGTTGAGTGTGTGTGTGAGTGAGGTTACATAGTTTACCCAAGTACTTGCAGTGTACTAGATCACACTGCAGACTGCAGACTGCTTGAATTCTGTAGTGTAATGATGAAGTGAGTTTGGTAAATTCAGCTCTGCTTTTTTTAATCTGATCTGTCAGGACGTATTCTTCGCACCATATACATTTGAGATGTAGCATTTTTGACAAGCAAGTTAGTCACTGATTTTGGGTAGTTCTGAGGTTTTTTTTTGTTCCTTATGTCCACCTATAGGAACTTAGTCATCTCCACAGAGACGGCTATGGTTGTACATGTGACATCTCAGGGAGGAGTGGTGCAGACGTTGCTGAAAGAGCACGCTGATTCGCTGCATGCTGTGGCCTGTCACCCACGACAACATGTGGTTGCCATGGGCAGCAACAGCGGCATCCTGAAGGTGTGGAACTACGAGCAAAAAAGTTTGGTGTGCAGCCGCCTCTTCCAGAAAGACCCACAGATCCAGTGCCTGGCCTATGATCCATATGGTGTGTATAGAAACGACCAATGCAGGGAATGTATGATTAATTTCTATTTGTATGATCTTAACCAACAACTGTTTCTACTGTATTTCTGTGTGTGTGTGTGTGTGTGTGTCTCTGTGTGTGTGTGCGTGTGTTGTGAACAGGTGTATATCTGGCGGTGGGGTTTGCAAATGGAGTGGTGTGTGTGTTAGATGCTTGCAGCCTTCTTTCAGAGGATGTAGACAGCTTCACCTACAGCTCTGACTCCATCACACACATCGCCTTCTCGCATGACTCCCTTTACCTTGCCGCCGCTGTGAGTGTGTGTGCCCGCTTTCAGCTGACCTACTGTATGTGGTAATTTTATGCACCCTGTGTTCACCACCTACTGTGTGTGTGTGTGTGTGTGTGTATGTGTGTGTGTGTGTGTGTGTGTGTGTGTGTGTATGTGTGTGTGCATGTGTGTGTGTATATGGGATCATTTTAGGATGAGGGTAAGGCGGTGACACTGTTCCGCTTGTGTTCTGAGGGGGGCTCTCAACGCTGGCGCTACCAGGGTCGCCACCACTCTCACTACATGCCCATCCAGGACCTGCTCTTTGGGGAGCAGCTGGACACTGGGCTGCCCAGACTTCTGTCCCTGGGAGAGGACCGCAGGCTGGTCAGTGTGCTAACACACAGATATACACACAGACACACACACTAGTAACAACATAGACAAGCATAGTTAATGGCATTCATGGGGTTAAGTTTCATATAATGCCATTTTTCATATTCAATTTTTCATATTCCATTTTTGTACATTGTATATGTGCGTGTGTCTGTGTGTGTGCTCGTGTGTAGGTAGAATATGACCTGCAGGCAAGTGGTGATGACAAGCTGGTGATTATGAGTGCAGAGAGGATTGAGCAGAGTGGCGTGCCAACATGCATGACCTGGTACCCACCCCTCACCACAGAGCACTTCCTGCTCACCGCTTCCCACCTCTTCAAGATGAAGCTCTACAACAGCACCACCAAGATGTGCAGGTCAATAGACAATCACACACACAAAGGCACATACACAGATTTAAAAACAAATATTTTTAGAAGATACTGTATATCTTTCACAAAATACTTTTGGCTCCTCTCATACCACACACACACACTCTGATCTGATTGAATTTAACAACATGATCATTTTTAACAGCTCTGTATTGCACACACACACAGACAAAGACTCACTTTGATTATCAAGGATATTCTCATTACTCTCTGATCCTTTTCTGATTCTTCAGGAAGACGCTACTGGGCCCCTGTTTTGGCACTCCTGTCAGGAGGATGATGATGTTGCCACAGAGCACTGATGGAGACCCCAATGCCCGCTACATGGCCTATATAACCACAGACAAGGTGAACAAACTCTGTCTCTCTCACACAACAAACTTACAAAAACAAAGTAAGAGTATAGACACAGCTATGTGTCAAGTTGAAACAACCAGTACTAAATAGTAGCATGGCAGCTAATGTGTGTGTGTGTGTGTGTGTGTGTGTGTGTAGGTTGGGCTGCAGATCCTGCCCTTGGATGGAAACCCTCATCGCTGCAGTGCCCAGCTGTGTCATCCTATGGGTGTGTCTGGCATGGCTGTCTCCTATGAGGGCCACTATGTGTTCACTGCGGGGGGAGCCGACTGCACAGCTTTCTGCTGGGACATTAACCTCAGGTGAGGTGTACCTACCACTCACTTAGCCTGGCCGGCACACACATACACACACACACACACACCATGCAAACAGACTGAAATATAGCTAACTTTAACTGAACTGTGTGTGTGTGTGTGTGTGTGTGTGTGTGTGTGTGTGTGTATAGTGCCTTAGAAGCTGCAGCTGCCTTGGGAGGTAAAGACCTCAAACCCTTTTACAGTCTGCTTGAAGGGGGGAGAGATGGCGAACTCTTCAGGGTGAGTGTGTGTGTGCATGTCAGCAAAAGCTCTGTTTTCATCTAGTGCTGAGCTTGCACTACATTACTGCTTGTGAAATTAGATCCCTTTCATTCAAATCTTTTCATTTTCTTTTTCAGACGAACTGAGCTAATGACCCATTTCAATAAAAAATGTCATAATAATATTGTGCTCATAAAATTTTGTCTAGTTTTGGTATGACATAAACCCCTTTGTTTCCATAGAGTGTCTAGTATGTTGCGATTTTCTCGAATTGTTGATGTAATTTATTTCACAAATTCAGTAATTAGTTATTAATTACTAATTTCTGGTTTATCGCTAATTCTGTCACATATGTGCGTGTGCTTATGTATTTGTGGATGTGTGTGTTGGCCTGGAAGGAAATGGAGGATTACTTCTACTACAGCCAGCTGCGCAGTCAGGGTCTAGACAGCATGCAGACGCGGCAGGTGTCCACCCACATCCCGCTGGCAGAAGTGCCCTTTGTCATGAGGGCCCTTGGCTTCTACCCCACAGAACAGGAGGTGGCTTTTCAACCTGTTGTACCTGAGCACTCTCTCACTCACTCAGCCAATCACAAACTACTCAGCACATTTGACAGTGGGCAATCACAATTGTGTCAGTTTTTATTTCTGTCAGTTACTCAGTTGAACACACTATAAAATATAAGTTTGATGGGGATTTGTACTGTGGTAGTAATGATCAAAGTGCCCAGTTGGATAATAGATAGAATGGACAGAAAGGCTCAAGGTCTGTTTTTCCAATCCCATGTCTCTCTCTGTTGGACGCAGCTGGAGGACATGCAGAATGAGGTGAAGTTTAGTCGCTATGCGGAGACAGGCCAGTACGTTACCCACGTAGACCTGCCCGAGTTCATCCGGCTCTTTGTTAACCACCGTCCAGCGCAGGGCCTCAGACTGCAGGAGCTCCACTGGGCCCTCAGTGTCCTGGGGGAGAGTGATTGCTCCGGGCAGGCTCACATTCCACGAGAGCGCCTGATGGAACTGCTGCAGGCCAGAGGTGCGTGTGTGTGTGTGTCTGTGTGTGTGAAGAAGATGTGTGTGTGATTTATAAAGTTACCCTGTGTGTGTGTGTGTGTGTGTGTGTGTGTGTGTGTATGTGTATGTGTGTGTGTGAACAAGGTGTGTGTGTGATTTATAAGGTTACCCTGTGTGTGTGTGTGTGTGTGTGATTTAAAAGTTTACTATGTTTATGTGGACACATGGGCACATTCCAGTGGGCCACAGAGAGGTGTGTTCACAGGCAGGCACATTCATGTATACTGTGTGTATTCAGGAATATATGACTGTGTCCCCATCTGGAAACAATATGCTGTTGTGGGGTAACTTCACTTTTGCCATCAGTGTGTTAGCTTTTAGGTGTGCATAAATGTACAATATGTGTGTTTGTGTTTTTCACAATGATTTTCTTATTATGTGTGCCTTTATCCTAGAAATACTATAATAATTCTGTGGTCAAGACCTATTAATACCATGGACTAATCAATCACCATCTGAGAGACTGAAAACCATAACAAGTTAAAACCAAAAAATGATGATAGGAAGTTTTTTCTCCTTTTTTTGCTCCTGTTGCTCATTGGTGCTCTTTGTTGTGAAGCGCTATGAGACATGTCTTTTGTAAAATGTGCCATACAAATAAAATTGAATTGAATTTTTGGTAGGAGAACACATGACAGAGGAGGAGCTGGTGGAATGTTTCAGCACACTACTGGGGGAGAGCCCTGACGGGGGGAGGTCTCAGGGGCAAGGTGAGCCTTCTTTAGGACAGGATTTTGGATGCCTATTGCAGTTTGGCATCTTGGAAATCTGTTGCACAATTAGTCAAATGCCTTTGTCTCTCATATTCAAATTTATTTATACATTTGCACTGTAATGTGTATCTATCTATCTATCTATCTATCTATCTCTCTCTCTCTCTCTCTATACACACACACACACACACACAATGTACTAGTTTCCTACTGCTTAGGGTTCTAGGGTTAAATACCTTTCTCCAGTTCCTCCAGTAAGCATAGATCATTGAACCCTGTGACATGGCAATAGGCTAACCACTTAGAATCTAGTTTAAAGGTGCTATGAGATTTTAGTGCAGTTTTATTTTTATCTAAAAATGTAGGAATCTCCCCTTGACCGGCTAGCTTTCTGTGGTCAGTGGTTTGCAATACTTGACTGGAAAAAAATGGATAATACGATATGTTGTATCAGGACCTCTTTAGATGACAAAGTTGCAGGCAATGCCTACTGCCTTAATGACTCTCCTCCTACCCCTTTATGACTCCTCCTAAGATAATGATGATTGCTGACTGAGTAGAGACTTGGACAGAATGGACAAGATACAGAGAACAGTGATGCCAGAATGTACAAAAACTCCTTATTTACAGGGCCTTTAACCGTTTACAGGGCCTTTACCTTCATGTGTTCTAGAATAAGATTTTCTCTCTTTCCCTCTCACTCTGACACAGAGACCCTCCTAGAGACTGAGATCCCTGCAGAGATCACCCTGGAAACGTTTGTTAAAGGCATCCTGGGATTTCCTCTTAGCAACGAAGAGGCCTCAATCTCCTCTTCTGACGTCTCCTCAGTTCTGCCTCCAAAAGATGCTGATGAAGCACAGTCAGAGGGACACTAGCTTAACAGCTTAACATATATTGGTATGAAAGCACAGCACACACTCCCTGTTGCTTTCAACTTAATGTCACATTAAAATTTAAAGTATGAATGGAAGTGAACCATATGCTCGGATACCTAAAAAGTATGCTGGATGGAAAAAAATTGAGAACAATTTGCATTCCATCTGTTTGACTGAAATTAACCTTTTGGAGGTGTATGGTAAAAGTAGCAGCAGTAACATGTATGCTTAAATCTGGGTCTATTGTGTTTGTAGTTTCTTTGTTTGATGTAAAGCCATTTATTGATATACACAGAAATAAAACAGAAGTTTGAGTCATTTAGCAGTGTGTGATATTTTTTCGTTTTTTGGCATTCTTTAAAAAAATACATTTCCAAATCAACGACCGAGATCTGAGCTGACCTGAGGTGTAATCATTATACAAAATAGGTGGTAAATAGTTACAAAGCTAATGCAAAGTAATAATTTGTTTACTCCTTTTATTTTGCACTACAGCCACTATATTACCGAAGAGTTGCTATTAACACCAAGAAACGGATAAATTCTCTGTGTCTCCGCGCACTGCTGTCTGCTCACTAGTCCTGGGGGCACACTGTTCTATGTGTGTCCAATATGCGCAGGCGCGTAGCCGCTCTCTCAATCCTCTGTTGAGCATTCGCATTGTGTCTAAACAGCCGGCGAGCTAAAAAGATATTTTACCAACAGCAGTAATGTCGGGCAGGTCGGTCCGTGCGGAGACCCGAAGCAGGGCGAAAGATGACATCAAGCGGGTTATGGCCGCTATTGAGAAAGTACGAAAATGGTAAGCGCAAAAAAGGCATTACACGTTATCCAAGGACAGAAAGACTGTGGGGGAGGAGAGACAACGAGTAGAAACAATGTAATGAAACCAAAGAGGGGCTTTTATTGAGTTCGATTTTTGGTCGGAATCTTCCTTCGGTTCAGGTGTACCGTAGAAGCGCGCCTGTAAGTGACTGTGCCGGTGATTTTAATCGAATATTACTTACTATATAAGACGATTTTCTTCCATTAAAATTTAATGTGGGTTGAACCTAGAAGCCATTTCGTTGCAGTCACATGAAGCCGTTGCTGTTTGAGCCTGTAATGCCGGCTATAGAGCGCTTTGTGTGCTCGGAATGTTCAGTGAGTCGTTTCAATCGGCAATAGTTATCTACACTTAGTGAGTGACTTGCGGCACGACGAAGGCGCTGTAGAGTGAGAATACTTTTATACGTTCCCGGGGTTTTAAATGTAGCGCTTGGAGTGGTTCTTCCAGCAGGACAGAAATAGGCGTGCGTTGGGGGCTGGGAGACATAGCACGCAAGTTTCACACGCAACTGCGTTTAACAAGGAAAAAGGGAAAGCGATTGTTTGGGAACTCGAAGATTATAAGAGTATGTGACTTTGGGTTGGATGATTAACCATTTATAGTTTTGTGTTTATTTACATTGTCTTGTTTTAGATTTGGGTCGATACTGTCTAGAATATCAAATTATGTCGACTAAGCCCCATGTCTTCTGACATGTTTGGAAATCAGTTTGGCTGCTATTGTGATGGCTTGACAGTTACGAAATTCTATTTTTAATCCTAAAACTATTAGGTTAAAGCCTGTTTTGTTTTATAAAATCTAGATTGTAAAAGGTTCATTCATTTTTATAGGCTAGACTTATTTTGCTGTATAGGGCTATAATAGATGCATAGCATAAAACAGGCAATTCACTTTTGTTGACCTCAGAAATGTTCATTAAATATGCCCATCGCAGAAGTGAGTGGAAACAAGTTAGGCTACCTGTATATTGATCAGCCACCTATTTATTGGCTGCCTCGCTGAACCAAATCTAGGTAAAGGGATGTATTCCCAAAAAAGTGGTGTAAGGAGGCTAATAAAACGGGCTTAGTTAAGATTAAGAGCCTGGTAGAGACCTACCTCCTAATTTAGACAGTTGGCTTTGTTCAGTTAAGAGAATATGCGTTCCAGGCTCTATCATATTACTACCTCCGGTTTAGATTATGTAGGTTCGCCACATATTAGGCTATCTGAATTCCCCAAAGTTCAGTCAAGCTCTACGTGGAAGCTTAAACAGAAAAGCTCAGCTCGGCTGCGTATTCAAAATGGCAAGGGAATCCTTTGGGAATGGTTTTGGAGAGTGGGGTATCTGCAGGGACTCCTTGTCCTATGGGAGCACGCTATGACATCCTCTGGACTGGAGCTAATACGCCCAGGCATTGTGCTATGGCGATTCATCTGCAGCACAGTGAACCCCCAATGTTTCCCACTTTAATGTCCTTTTTAACCAACTTTTCCCATTCCATCTGCAATGAGTTGAATTTATTAGTATTTGTGTTGACTGTTCTGCGGTATAGAGTAGGCCTACATATAACTTGCATCCAAGATATCCTCAAAGATTTTTTATTATTATTTGTGATGGAATGTTTCAGGTGATTTCCAGATAGTGTATTTCTAGTATAATATAATATACTTTTTTGACGCATGGGGGAAATTTGGTGTCTGTGTTTATCTCAATTGTGAATTAGTGAAACACTGTAACACACACAGTGAGGTGACTACAGACCAGTGTTGGTGTAGGCGGCCACTTAAGCTGTGATTGTAGGTATGCAAGAGCAGTGCTAGTAGGCTGACCCTGAAGATGTAGTAGACATCTCATCACCATCCATTTGCTTTTCATTTTCTTTTCACTGTGAAAAGGATGCCTTTCACACACCCTACCCCCAAAGCTATTAATAAAACACTGTGTAAAGTCTGTCTGGGACTATATGGGAGGAGTGTTTTACCTTTCAGATGTCTTAAGTTTTATATTTGGTGTAGCTGGCAATGTTGCTTTAGACAAACATCTATTAATAAATATAAACTAATGAAATGTAGAGTAGTCCATTGTCTAGCCCACATTTACACATTGATACATTTGGGTATGAATGTTAATTGTCTCCTCAGGGAGAAGAAGTGGGTGACTGTGGGTGATACTTCTCTCCGAATCTACAAGTGGGTTCCAGTGACAGAGCCCAAATCCGATGATGTAAGTAAACACAGGCACAGATGCCCAGACCTAAAGGATGCCTTTTAGGGTCCCAGTTTTATAGATGAATAGTTATGCTTAAAATGAAGAGATGACGGATTGAGTTTATAGCATTACATCAGGGTGTATTTTATATTTTGCTTCCAAGAACAGGATCAGATAAGGTGGGAACATTTGTAGGCTTTTGATTTCTTTTCACTTTGACTCATTATATATGAATCTAATGAAACCATGTAAGGGTTGTGTGACTATCTTCTGTTTGACATGTCTTGACAGAAGAACAAGAACAAAAAGAAGGGCAAGGATGACAAGTATGGGTCTGAGCTCACTACTCCAGAGAACAGCTCCTCCCCTGGGATGATGGACATGCATGGTCAGTGGTGTAAACCCAGGACTTACTCACCACACTCCACTAAATTTCCTCATGAATTCCATCAATTCCATGTTTCTCAGCTTCTCTTATTTTCATTTTCCTTCTCTCTCACTCTTTCATTCACAACTTTATGCTCTCTGTCTGTTTTTCTGACAGATGACAACAGTAACCAGAGCTCCATTGCCGACTCTTCTCCGCTGAAGCAGGAGACTAGTAATACCACAAGTCCTGTCCCTGAAGCCATAGCAACGTCTCAGAGTGACAGCACAGAGGGCAAGAGTGAACAGAGTCCGTCGCCACCAAAGGAGACACCAGTGGCTAATGGCAAGAGTGGTGTGTTCGTTTTCTCTCACATACATACATACATAGACAAATACACCCAGAGAATGTCTAGGTGGCTTATGTTGCAATGCAATATTAAAGCAAAAAAAAAAAAACTATCTGCCTCAGTGGCAGGTTACACCTGACCATACATGGCCATGAATATGGGTCAAAATGCTGATATGCTACATGTCTTCATACATGTAGAAGTGTTCACACATTGTAGGAGCAGATTTTGATTAATGGTCAAACTGTTACATAACTGCTGGCACACAATTGGGTCCAAAATATTTTTAAAAAGGCTGTTTTTCTCATTTTGGTTCAATACATCACTACAATATATTTTAAATGAAACCCTGGGTGCAGACTTTCAGCTTCATTTTGATGGACTGAACAAAAAACACAATAATAATAAAACACAACCCTCTTATTTCAGGTGCTCAAAAAAAGTAGTAGAAAATGCTTTGCAGGCAACGACTGCCTACATCTTCAACCCCCAAATTTTCAAATGCTGAACATCCTTTTTCTAAAAAGAAAAAAACCCTGGACTGCACTGGCTTTTAGCTGTGGTTTGTTTGTTGGTCAGCAAATGAAATCCAAGATCAATTGGGTTGAAGTGACGAGCCATTAACAATATTCCGCTTTTTATGCTTTAGTAAACCCCTGCGTTTTGGGTCATTGTGCATTATGGTGCACTGGCCAATCAACTTGACTGTTCTGTGGGACATCATCAAGCAACATGATTGTCCTAGTGCCAGAGGCAGCCAAGCACACTTCTCTGTGCTGTGATTGGTATACTGCCTTCTTCTTGCCATTGTTCTGATAATTAATCCAAAGAATGATCCAATGTTCCAAAATTGTGCTGGCTTTTGAAATTATTTTTACTTAAAATGGTTTTAAGTCCAATCTGGCTTGCACTTTGTAGTAAACCCTCCGTGTTTGTTTTTAATGAAGTCTTCTCTTTATGAAAATTGTCAGTATTGAAAGGACAACATCAGATTTGGCTACTTGTAATATTTCTTTTCTGACTGGGTGGCCTGAAAGGTTTTTGACTGCATGTTGCCCAGTATGTTCATAAAATCTTCCAATATGCACAAGAATCAATTCCAGACCTTTTATCTACTTGACTGACAATGGAATGGTAAGCGAAATGTCCACACATTGCCACGAAGTAGCCTTTGAGTCAAGTGGCTAATTACTTTTGGTCCACGAAGAGGTTGTAATGCCTAAACCTTTCATTCAGTTTGGAAGTGGATACCCTCAAATGAAAGCTCAGACTCCGCACTTTATTCCCGCATATGCTACTGTAAACAGGGTTGGCTAAATAAACATTTTTTTTTTAATCTGTGACCAAATATATATGGACCTAACTGTAGATGCCTAGGTAGTAGCATACTTTAAAAACTCTAATATAGAAATCAGTAGAATTGTATGGATGCTAAGTGGTAAGAGTTCACACTTGGCTAGCTGTTGAAGCTTTTTTATTCGGTCACCACAAGGTGTTCCTATTGTGCAAAAATTACAGTAAATGTTTAAATTCTCTTTTTTTCTTTCTTAGAATTTCCGAAGAAGGATGGCAAGGGTTCAGGAGAACAGGAAGCTTTTTCAGAAGCTTCAAAAATTCCCCAGGTATTATTAAAGCACACATGCAAAGCATGTAACTATTCTGTTTGGATGTAGGTATATGCATATATCAAAAGACAAAAGTGATTTATCTAGTCTCCAAACCCCTCACTGCCTGATTTTCTTTTTTTTTCTCCTAGGAATCAGAAGAGGGTGCTCCACCCAGCAAGAAGGGAAAGCTGGAGTACTCCAGCTCTGGGAGTCGAGAGGATAGCTAACTCTGTCCACTTTAACAGAGTCCTACACCCTACCCAACCCCTCTCTCACCCTCTCTAGGTCAAGCCTCAGGCGCCTGTAGTTTCAGCTTTTCTTTGGGTTTTGTTAGAAAGAAAAGAAAACTGTGAGACCCGCTGCTGATGTTACACACACAGACACGCACGCACCCCTATGTGTGAGTGCACTGTGGCCGTAGATAAGTCATTTTCTCCAGGCCCCCTTCAATAGTTTTCCATCACACTCTAGAGGGTCCACTCACTGTTCTCATCTGGCCCTCTTTCTCTTTGTCCTGCTGCTGTAGTATACATACATACATACACACACACACACACACATGGCTGTCACCTTTGCCTCCTTTCCACAGTCATGGGAGTGTCCAGCCCAAGGCATGTTTGAAGACTGTGCTAATAGCCACACAGGGGCCAGATACACTACATGACCACCCTGAGTCACAACAAAGCAGATGTGATGGGTATTTTTTTTTTTTTTATATATATATTGATTCTTTATCTTAAAAAAATGTTCTCAAGTGTCCTCTATTCCCCTCTCCATTCTTCATTTTGTTCCACCCACATTGGTCACACAAATGCATACAGTAATCCGTAATCTCCGCACAGCCTCCACTTACGTAGAGGTGTAGATCTGTGTATGCCCAGTACTGTGAAATGCAGGTTATTATGTTCAGCAACCCAACAAACCTCTTGATGGTACCAGTCACACTGCACACGTGTCCTCATACCACATGTAAACACTGTTGCAGTTTTTATATATATACCATACATCCTTAGAGCCTTGTTGTGTGAGAGTAGGCTATTCAGACCCCAAGACATAAATAGGCTATTCTCTAGACCTGTTGGTAGATGATAACCGACACAACTGTGTTTGTGTGTGAGAGGTAGTACTGCTGATTGAAGATGGACCATGTGGATATAAGGAGTATGGTGTGCTTGCTTAAAGAACACTACAGAAGAAACATAGCTTGTGGGAGCAGTGTGCTTGTTGACATATAGCGCCTTAGCAAGGGCATATGAGTGTGCTGGCATGGCAGTTTGTGAGAGATGTATTCTCATTGCCTAGTTGTCCCACAGATCCAGTGGAAAAGACAAATGCATAAATTAGACCTGGTCAGACGGCATCTGTGTTTTTAGAGAGGGGGTGGGGCAATATGCAATGCCTCAAGGTCCAGCAGTGCTGGTACTTCAGACACTAAAAGTTTCCATTAAAATTCACATTGCTCGCTAAGGTATGTAAATATTTATACCAAGTTATTTTTTTTTTGTTGTTACTCTCTTTTTTTAACCCGAGTCCAGCCAAACTGTTGCCTTGTAAGTTCGGTCTCTGAACCTGAGGAAATTATAGAATGTTAGTCTTGGGACCATTAGTGTTTAGTTTTTTTCTGGTTTGTTGTTTTTCACTCTGCATTAGTAGTATTGTACAAAGGTTATGGTTGCGTTTCACTTATTTATTCCATATGTACTTATTGGTTTTATAAAAAAAAAAACGAATAAAAGTACTTTTCCTTGTAAACTTGCTTCGTTTTCTTTAAAGGCGCTCTAAGCGATAGTGTTTGATGTCACTTCTTGTTGACGTTTGAAGTATTGTCAAACAAAACGGAGGATAGCTCCCTCCTCCCCCTCCCTCCCATGCTTCCTGAAAGACTCATGAACGTGCAACCCCCACCCAACCCCTCCTCCAAATCCTTCTTTTCGTTTATTGGCTGGAACACTGTTTGTTATGTTTCGTTTCGTTTGTTATGCTAGGTTTGCCCACTGTGTTTTGTGGAGCCTGGGATGTCTACAGAGACCGCGTTTTTTTACAGTGTGTTCAGGAGACAGGGAGCTAGCAGATTGTGAGGAGATGTTCGCTCTACACATGTTTTAGTCCTAAAAATGCGTCACATCGCTTAGAGCACCTTTAATTGTACAAAGTGATCTTAGTTGATTATCTGGGTGCTGTACAAAATGCATTATACACAATATAACACAAACACAATGTAACAACAATCACTGTGGAATAATATTTCGCAGGATTGTTCCCATTTCCACATAATATTTAGGACGATTGTTCCCATTTACCGTGCATTGGTAATCTCGCCCCCTAGTCTCTGCACCAGTAGCTGAATCCCCATGTCCCAAGGTGCATACCCAAAGCCCTGAATCCCAGAAAGACTCAACTGGCATCCATCAGCCATTATGAAGTTGGTTGATGTCAGTTGAGTTATCCAGTGGTCAGGGTTAAGGAAGACCTCGGGATTCAAAGAAAGGTGGAACATCAGTGGCCTGTTTTCATGTGCGGCCACACATCACATCTTTTTTTGCTTCCAGTTGTGTGACTGATGGCTTGAGGATGCGCCTGAAGGTGAGGTTGATTCGTGGAGCATGGCATTTCTTGCGCACGGGCAGGCTGTGATACCAGTGTTTGTTGGTGGGTGCGTTCATGAGCAGCAGGCTTCCGTGAGCCAACTCCAGTTTGACAGGTGGTGGTCCATCTTTCTTAGCACTGTTACGACTTCTCTGGTGCCGAAACACGAAATCCCGTGCAGCGCCCAAGGACACAGAAGCAATGGGACAGCATGGGTCAAGTTCTCGCTCGTCATCACGATGCTCCCCCATGTGGTCAAGACCATCTTTGTACCTATGAAAAAAGACATAAGGCATGATAACATCCTACAGTAAAAAATTAATTGTCAGTCTTTTTATATAGAATAAGAAAGAACGAGAAATATTTGAAACCTTTTTGAAACATCTGCTTCATTTCTAACTGCAATACAAGTTGCTGCTTATAGATAAGATAGACCTAAAATGTGAAAAACGCAAAATGTACAACTCGACAAAAACTGTCATCGTCATTGACAAAACTTTGGCCAGGGCTGTAGGCCTTTGGGCTCTTATTCTCTCACCTGTTTATTAACACAAAATTGAAAGTGTGCCCAGTTGCCTTGGTGACGGCATCCCGTACATTTTCCAGTGTTGGGGTCCAAGGACGAGCGAGCAGATGCAACCCAGAGAACGAGTACATCAGCCCTTCATCACCATAAGTCGCCTGCTTCCGTGGAACACTGTAGATCTTCCCAAACACTTGCACTTTGGTCTGGTCAGCTGTGCAGATGTTGCACAACAAACACAACAAGCAAGGGGAAAATAAAATGTCTAGTAATGGCTAATGACTAGTAAATGAGTTGGTAAACACTCTGTGTAAAATGTCTGCTTTCTTTGGTAACGCTCACCTGTGAAGTACTCAACCTCTTTTTCTAGTGCATTAAAAAGCTCATTAGCCTCCTCTTTCTCGAACAGCTGGCAGTAGTCACAGTCCAAACCCTCAGCTTCAATTTTCCGCCAAGGTATTGGATGCGAGAACTCCTCAGGCAATGAGTTGGCCTCTTCTTCCTCCTCATAATCCTCACCCATCTCCGCCTCAGGCTCTTCTCTGCTCTTCTTGCTGTGATGAGCCTCTTCAAGTGCTCCCTCATGCCTCTTCCTTCTTTGTGTTCCAAACGTGTCCATCCCAGCACCTGCACTTCACACAACCAATGGCAGATTATAGTGTTATAGTGTTCCTGTTACAGTGAAAATGTTTATCTATATTTACAGACTATTACTGCAAATATAGATTCCTTCAACGTGGATTATATTTCACATGCATATTTACACGACAACAGCAGCAGTGAAATGTAGTCATGAATCAGCAAAATAGTATGGGAACATTTTGACCTAATATCGAAAGGTAAATGTGTTTTACAGGCTATGCTACCTGTAAGCAAATATAGCCTACTATTTTGCTCTTAACCAGGTGTCATATATGATAATTGTTACTTTAGGTTTGGTGCACCCACAAAAACTTTCCTATGGTAATAGCAGTTCTTTAATGCCAAGTTCTGAGT
The DNA here is from genome assembly GCA_017657215.1 of Limnothrissa miodon. Classification (NCBI taxonomy): domain Eukaryota; kingdom Metazoa; phylum Chordata; class Actinopteri; order Clupeiformes; family Clupeidae; genus Limnothrissa; species Limnothrissa miodon. Next base: position 16,013 of record JAGFZM010004101.1, read on the forward strand.
GCTGCTACTGCAACATTCTGTGCGCTGAAAGGAAATCTACAAATCCACCTAATGCCGTAAAACACTCCCTAATAAGCACATTTCCTCAATATGACCTGCTTTGTTGCATGTTCCCCACTTCCCACACAAGCACATTTGTATCGCACAAGCCCTTTTCCACAAACCACCTATGGTGTAGCAAACTCTTTCACATTTGAACTGTATTTGAAGACAACACAGGCCTTAACTACATAGGTATGTATACATCATAACATTATATATATAAGTATTATCAAAATTATGAGTCACATATTGTAATTATTATAATATAATGAGTCTCATATTATTATGAGTCCTTAGTGTAGAAACTGACAAAAGACAAAACACGAACTATCTATTGGTTGAATAGCAGCATCAGCAGTCATTTTTTTTTTGTATTTATTTGTATGCCGTAATTTTGTCCAACCGCCAGATGTCACCATGTTACTTTGATACTTCGAACCTATTTGCAGTAAATTCTGAAATAATTAAATTCAATACAATTTAATTTATCTGTACAGCGCATTATACAAAAGTTATGTCTCGTAGCGCTTTACAGCAAGAGCAGCTATGAGCAACAGGGGCAAAGAAAACTCCATATTATTGTTTAGAAGCTCCACAACTGTTTTTTCGCCCATAAGCAATCCCAATTGCGCTCCCTCTCTCTAAATAAGTGTATTATATTTAATTGCACCTATCTATCTATATATCTACCTATATGTATATATATATGTGTGTGTGTGTGTGTGTGTGTATATATTCATTTTCACAAGACAGCGCTGAAATTATGCAAAAATTGCGTCACGTCAATTTGGCGGGAGAATATCTGGGATACGGAGTTTGTACGGGGTGGGTTTGAGTTAACGTTACAGTGAGTCGTTCATCTATTCTCTGTCAGCGTTAAACTAGGGAAGTTTAGACATAATGATCGGACAGAAGAGCATAAGAAACTTCTTCTCTTCAGTCGACAAAAAGAGGACTATCAACGACCATGAAAATGCAAGGAACAATGTGAGTTTTTGTTGGCTACAGCCAGTTCATCACACTTCTATCGTTTCACTCACCCAGATCACTAATTTCACTTAATTAGCAACCGTGACAATCACTGAGTTTTAGCTTATTTATAAAGTAGGTAAATGAATGACCTATAAGGTTATATGCTTTTGAATTGCTCAAACCTTTTTTCATTCACCACGTGCATTCAGACTTTTGCAGCAGAGTAACGTTGCCTGCTGGCGGCACATTTTAAAACGGCTCATCATCTACCTTTGGAACCCGAAACTTGAAGCACCTCTTCCAACTAGCCACGTAACATTCAATAATCTTTAGTACATATTATTTAGCTGTGTCAAGTTCTCCAGCGAACTGATGTTGGAATGAGTCGAGAGTCGAGCCTCTGGCAACAAACGCAATTTGCAGTAGACAGCGCGCACTAAAATGCGACAGCATACCTGAATTGGAAGTTTTTATCTGGAGTGGAGTGTCATCCTATCACAACAATTTCATAAAAGAGGGTTTGGTCGTATCCGAAATGTACATGTATCGCTTAGAAAACTAAACATTTTAGATATTCTTGGAGTTCTGCTATCTTTACCATGAATTAGAGCATTATTTTCCTTTCTAGTGTACTTCCGGTCACGTGTGGTTCCTGGTCGCACTTGGAATAGTCCTTTTAGCATGGGCGGAATGACATCATGTTTATCGTCAAAAGTTAACGTTGTCACTTGAAGCTGCGTTGTAATTTTCGTGGGAAAACACCCCGCAATCTGCAGACACCTAATTTAATTCTAGACTGCAGTACTGTACAGTGCCATGGGCGCCGTAAGATTCCTGTTATTTGAAAAGGCACTCTTGTATCCGGTCGAAGTAGCATTGATTCGAAACAGAACCATAACTAAATATACAAAAATTATACAGGTGAAGAAACAAAAAACCGATAGCACAGACCCGGGCTCCTCATCCTCGCTGAGTCCGGAGCAGTTGGAGCGCATTGCTCGACACAAGCAGGCGGCCTTGGAGAGACTGTCTGCCAGCACTGCCCCCGATGGCGTTGAGGAAAGTTGGCGAAGAGCCTTAAATAAAGAGTTTACCAAAGCCTACTTCAAAGAGGTAGGAGGTTTTGCATCCTTTGCATGTTAGCTTTGTACAATAATCTGTCTGTGATGACTTTGTGCTTCTGATCCTGTGTTTTTATATGCAAGCTCTGAATTTTGAATTCAAAGCAAGTTTTCTCTTTCTCTCACAGCTAATGTCGTTTGTAACAGATGAGAGGAAAAAACATACTGTCTACCCTCCCTCACACCAGGTCTTCACATGGACTCAGATGTGTGATATTAAAGATGTAAGGGCCCAGATTTATTTATTTTTTTCACACACAATACAATACACATGTGTTTTTGACATTGCTCAGTTAGGATGAATTCAGGGCTTTTAGCAAAAGTAAATGCATAACAAAGTCATGTGACGATTGTAGCTGTGCATACTTAGATGGTGTTAATGAGTGGACAGGTGTAATTGTTGCCATCTTGGTGGTGAGCCTGCTAATAGGAGAACCCTTAAAGGAGAAATCCGGTGTGATTTTGACCTGGACTGTACTGGAAGATGTTGCCAAGTAAGCCGTTTTTAGCTGAAGCTTTCATTAACCTTACACTGCTAGCTATAAGGGCACAGCTTTGCCTATGCAGTTAAGTCACTATTTTTACACCATTAACAAGGTTCAAAGTTACTCCACACTTCACTGGTTGACTTCTAGACAATGAGAACTTTGAAAGTGTACAGGTACTTTATTAAAAAGACAGTTTATAAAGACAGTACCTTCTCAGAATTTCCCGGTCGCCACCATCTTGAAATTAAATAATTTTGTGTCTGTATTTTGCACAGGTGAAGGTTGTGGTCTTGGGGCAGGATCCATACCATGGACCAGGTCAAGCTCATGGACTATGTTTTAGTGTGCAGAGGCCTGTCCCTCCTCCACCCAGGTTGACACTCCTTTATTTTTTCCCACCTGCAGAAATAGCTCAACACCAAATTAGATTTTTTTTTTTTCTACTTCAAAAACACAATGCATAAAAAGGCATTCCCTTGAGTCGTTACCCTTAACAGCAAACGCATACCGATTAAATGTTATGGTGTTGCAGGATGCATGACAAGCCCACGCATTCTCCACAAATTAGATTTTTTCTTGTGGTCAGCATGCATGAAAATTTCGTTTATTGTTTGTCTTGACCCTGACATTAGTGCATTGGCTTCCATAGGCATATCTCGTCTTCAACTTCTCCCTGACTTTTTCCATCTCTCTTTAACATGCATGTGATTTTTGTAGATTGGTGGAGCATCTTTGTGCCAGTCATTCGAACAACAATATCTTTAAACATTTATAACTTTTTATAAGCTAGTTATGTCTTTTAAAATATTAATTTCAAAAGGAGAGAAAAAATTTAACCCAGCTTGATTGAACCCAATATGAATATAATTTATAAGTAGTAATTTTAGTCTGTAGGCAGAAATAAATAATACGACCTGGTGGGGTAAAACTAAAAAAACTTGGCCTCCAAAGTGGGGTCCCGTGCAGTCCGTGTACTTTTTTGTTCATTCATTATTGGATTTTGGATGTCGCATGGAAAATGGAAGAAGACGTTTATATGATTTTTTACAGTTGCTATGACCTGTTAAATAAAGCCAAAGGCATGTTTTTGTCTTTTACATACTGAAAATTAAATGCTAAAAAAAAAAAACTGCGGTTATGAATTAGTCTGATTGTCTATTTTGTGTACTTGTGACCTGCCTGGAGGAGTTATGAGGAGAACTCTTTTGGGTGGACAGGGCATTGCTTTGCATGGGTTTGTGTTGATACTGTCAACCGCATGACACGGCGTCTTTAGAGGCACAGTTTGTGATGTTGTAAAGGCATATAATGCATGCAGGTATTTCATAGCACCTTCAAGACATTGTCGCAGGACGTGGCTGCTGTGAAGATGTGATATTCACAACTCAAGTGTATCTGATGCATGCCTTCGACATTATGTCTAAATATGCTTAAACACGTGATGTGATGCGGGTGACTATCAAACCACGCCTTCGCAACATTATGGCTAAATATGCTTAAACACCTCATGTGATGTAGTTGACAGTATCAAAACAAACCCATGCAATGCCCAATTTGCCCAAAAGAGTTGCTAACGTTGCTTCCAAAAATGTCTCAAGTCATAATTCAGAACTCCAGTTCTTAATTTTTTAGTATTTAATTTCCAATTCCTAAAAGACATGCAACCATTGGTTTAGTTTCTGTCTAAGAAACAATAGGGCTCGGGATCATGACGTTAAAACCCTTGCGGGCACCGCCATATTGGCAGCCTAACTCCTTAGTTTGCTATGGATTGCTATGGAATTACTCCCGCCTGCTAGTGTGCTGTTGTTACTTAATTCTTGCCGTCTTGGTCGTATGTTGCTTTATAGTGGTGTGTAACAGCGCAACCCACGATCGCAAGAGGAAACTAATCGCTAATATTATATTTCTGCTTCTTGTCTTCTGCATCTGAATGAATGGATATTACGTTCGGTGCGCTGCCAACATGGCGGCAAAATTCTTAGAATGCAAGGTGTGTGCCCGAATCCTATAGGCTACCTGTACAAATTCATATACAAGCCTTTTTTCATTTCCCATGTAACATCCAAAATCCAATAATGAATGAACAAAAAAGTACACAGACCCCGTGCCTTAAGAAAAATTCTCCTCCTTAAGAAGGCAATATCCCCTTAATGGATATTGTTCTGTTCTGTGTTTGCAGCCTAGAGAATATGTACAAAGAGCTCTGCACTGATATAGAGGGCTTCCAGCACCCAAAACATGGGGACTTGACAGGCTGGGCTAAACAAGGTAAGAGCCCATAACTGCTTGGTGTTGAATAGAGAAATAATTAATGCCTAAGCTAAGGGGCAACTTCTCAAACCTTGGGCACCTGTGATATGCTACGATACAATAACTTAAATGTTGTGTTCTAGTGCATAACGTGTGTCACAATTAAACTGTAGCGATTTGTGGAAGCAGAAACTCTGTCCCCCATGAAGTTAACTAGGGTTCAAGACATTTTGCACAAAGTGAAATTATTTAAAAGGCGAGAATAGATCAGGTGAGCAAAAGACTCCAGTGTCCCCATTATTAGTGAATCTAAATTACTTTTTTTCACTCTATCATGTTGTTTTAGTTGCTGCTTTTCACTATAAGATCTTGCTTTACACAATAAAATACATTACTCTTTGTAGGTTTTTGGTAACAAATTGCATTAAATTAGTCTAATTTCAATGCATTTTTTCTGTACTCATCAACATAGTGCTAGAACTCTTTGGTATTTTACAGCAGGGTGACCTTTGATAGGTAATTTGAACTGCAGGCAAATCTGAATTGAAGACTCCTTTCCTTCTGTAGGCGTGCTCTTGCTCAACGCTGTCCTAACAGTAAGAGCACACCAGGCGAACTCGCACAAGGACCGGGGCTGGGAGACGTTCACGGACGCAGTCATTCAGTGGCTCAGCACCAACCTGGATGGACTAGTTTTCATGCTGTGGGGAGCATATGCTCAAAAGAAAGGCGCTTCCATCAATAAGGTGGGAGCATTTATGTAGACGTAGTCCTTTGTCGGGTTTCTGGTTTCTTCTATACAGTATACAACCAACTTTTTGCCTCAATCTGGTGCCAACACCTTACAGTGTTTGAATCACGTTCTTTTCTTGTGTTTACTTTGATTCTGGGAAATGGCAACCCAACAGAAGCGGCACCATGTCTTGCAGGCTGTGCATCCTTCTCCACTGTCAGCTCACAGGGGCTTTTTTGGCTGCAAGCACTTCTCCAAAACCAATGACCTGCTGAAGAAGTCTGGGAAGACACCCATCGACTGGACTCAACTTTGAAAGTCCTGGTGAATGGTCTGACTTTTTTATGAAAAGCTTTTTCTGTGAAGCAGTTGAGACTGTTCTTGAGCTTCTACGAGGTTGTATGTGTTTCAACGTCTTTGTAGTTACAAACACTTTACATGTTTATTATTGTTTAACCTGTGCTCAGTCACTCTTTCTTCAACACATTAGTTGCTAAGAAGGATGTTTTTACAGTTGTGGGTAAGCTACCATTAACGTTACACATATTTCAACACTAAGTACCAGTTTCTTTTTCAGTGAAATGTCTTCTGCCTTTTAGGGATATATATATATTTTTATTCATACGTTATGATTTCTGCTTTGTCAATAAATCTGATTGAAATTGTAATCATGATGCTTTGGTTTTTTTTTCTGTTTTGTGTGTGTGTGTGTGGGGGGGGGGGGGTAGTCAGTGTAGTGTGTGTGTGTGAGTGACACACACATCACATTTTCTAACTGATAATCTTGACTCTTTAATGAACCTGATTACTGGTTGGATTTCATCTGTTGCTCTAGTGGGCGTTGCAAAAGTTTTATCCAATCACGTTGAGATCCGCAGTGACGAACTGAAGACTTATGAGTTTTTTTTCCTGTTCAAGAAGCTGTCGATGTAGGTGGAGCGGTTGTTGAAGAATCAACACCGTGTAGTCGAACTGGAAAGTTGGACACCTTTTGAGGACGGGATAAACTGTACACGTAGGGGGAAATGTTTAGAGTCACTTCAAAAAATACCTCATACATCGGTAATGTTATGTTATTTACTTAAACTAAAAAGTTTTATGCGGAGTACGAGGCTTGTACTCTAGAAACTTAGCTAGTTCGCCATGGCCACGAGAGAAATACGACAACACAGAAGGCCTGCAATGAAAATCAACCAAAAACAGGACGACGATTCGGATGCAGAGGAAACCCATCTCGGATTTAAGAAATCTGATGGACGGGATAGTCAGATCATCCATAGTGGTCATTTCATGGTGTCTTCCCCTCATTCCGAACACCCACCGAAAAAAGGCTATGACTTTGACACAGTTAACAAACAAACCTGTCAGACATATCATTTTGGAAAGACCAGCACGTCCCACCTTTCTATTGATGCATCGTTGACGAAATTATTCGAATGCATGACCCTTGCATACAGGTAAGCTATGTTTAACCACTGTAGTCTGAACATTTGGAGCCAATTTAACATACCATAACTACATACTATCAGTTGCAAACTATAACACTTGATGGCATGATTGAGAGCTAATAATTGCGACGTATATCCAAGTTATATTAACATAACGTACCCAAAGAATATTGTGCTATACTTGTTTGGAGCAACTATAGTTATACTCAACACGAATATGAACGTTTGATGTTGCTATCTGCAGGCTAAGTTCTGGCATGACGTTACTGGTAGAACTACTCAAGCAACACTCATTAACATTGTCTGGAACAAAAGAGGCTAACGTTAAGTTGTCTTTAACGGTAAATTACCAATCCTTGAGTATTTATATGGCAACTCAAGTTTTGCTGCACTCAAATCAAATGCGTATTAAGTTATTGATTTGTCCACATGTTTGCGTTTTTATTAAAATAACTTGCATGTAGTTAGCATCAGAACCTGTAAACGAACATTTCCTGTTTAGTGCGTATACTTGGAAGACTTGGTTAGTGGGATTAATTTGTTAGTTTTAGTTGTAACGTAATGTCACAAGAAAAGGCAAACATCACTAACATTGCCTGATTTAAAACGGCCAAATCTGCAAATGGATGGTCATTCAAATTGAATTATGCTACGCGAGCAATTTGGCAAAAGTGGCTAACGTTAGCCAGCTAGCCTATCATGTTCACGTTACGTTATTTTGTTCATTCAGTGTTAAATTAAATAGCCGCTTTGAAATTCAATCGAAATTTTGAACATGCGCCATATGTAATAACTTTACATTTGTATGCAGAAATTGCAAAGTTTGCTGCATTTCAAAGTTTGTCGCACGACGTCTGTGTCGGAAGTTGTGTGAAACAAATGACCGTCTCGTGTGGCTGTCACGGGTTTCTCATTGAATTAGACATCAGTGATATCCTCAAAAAGTTGTTGGCCTTCCTTGGCTTTGGCGGACACAGTCTCCTTGATTGCCCTTAATTATTATGCCAACAGAAATGGGTCTCAAATGTCTCCATCTAAAAAAAAAACTAAACTAAAATATTATGACAAATCTAATCTTTATTTGTGTCTTATTTTCTGCTGAACAGCCGGTGTTCATTTGCAAGCCACCTTTTCTCGAGTTCATCCAATTAATACCGGCTTTATCAAGCTGTAAATTAGGGACACAGTTGAATAAGGAACGGATAGGACCATCATTGTGTTGCTTAATTTAAACTTAAAACACTATAGACATCTTGTTAAATAAAAAAAAAATACAAGTGATCCAGATTCATTTTAGAAAAATAAATCAAAATTCTTATTTAGCAGATGCATCCGGGAATGAGTTGGAGAGCACAAATTCTGCACACTCCATTTTACTTTAAATCAACTTTTCCTTGTACTCATCACTGTGCCCATAAGGTTTTTTTTTTAAATGGCATAATATGAAGTATCTACAATCGTCATTATACTTGCATTGTTGAAAGAAACTCTTTCATGCCCAGAGGACGTGAGTCTAGGCTACTTTGTCATCTGACGTCAGTCAACCTTCAGATCTGGTAGAAACCTAAGCCTTAAGACAGATCCCTGGTACAGCCAAGCAGGTGGCACTAGCCTGGATGTTGGTTAATTATTTTTTCATTAAATTAATTTAGACACATGCATTTGCCCAAAGCCGAAGATGCTGAAGGTTGCCTGCAAAGTATCATTAGGAGCGGCATAGTGGGTAGCAAATGTTGAGGTCATGTTGTTGTGCAAGTTGTTCAGTACAATCATTTTTAGCTTTGAGTGACATTTGGCCTGTCATTTTGTAATGGCTGAGGTTACCGTAAAGATCTCGACTTAACACATTAGTTTCCTACATCTGGTCACGATCATCAAATAAGAGTTCCTTGACTTAGGTATCTGATTTTCTGACAGTTGTATCTGTGATCTTAGTTTAGTTTTTGAGTGGAGTGGTACACCCATAGAGGATCACATCGCAGGCCATCCAGGGAACGTGGGGCTGCCTACCCATTCCAGATCTAAATATAACCATACGCACTCACCCAAATACACTAATCCCCCTCCCATACACACATGCATGCAGGCACTGCGTGGAGCCTGGATGGCATAATGACTGACAAACCTTCTGTCCAATGGACAGGTAATCTCTGATTTCATCTGTGTGGTGTTGGGGCTGTGTGTGTGTGTGTGTGTGTGTGTATGTATGCATGCATTTGCACATGTTGTGGAGTGGGGTAGATGTTATTGTTTTGGCTGTTTGGTGGTGTTGTGACTGTGAGGAAAGGGAAATCAGAATCAAATTTTTTTGGTCCCATAGTATTTCTTTCATGATCTTGTACGAGGACAGTTGTTTTCAGACTGCTTGCACTGTAGACCTGCAAAGTTTTAGTTGTTGGGGAAAAAACATGACAAAGGTCTTAAGTCAAGATCCACTGAGCTATTCCCCAGTCCACATTATGTTGGATATGACAAAAATAGCTTTATTTTCTACAAAGTAGACATTGTAAAATAAACATGTTATTTAATCACTCTTATCTCTTTCCATCTCTTACCTTTCATGTAAAAATGTTATAGTCATGCATGCCTCTGTCCTTTACTGCATTTTGTCTTATTGTTCAGAATCGAAAAACATTGCTAAAACAAACATTGTCTTTTATATACAACCATACACTCTCCAAGTGCCATCATTTGTACTTAAGATAACTTTCTGTGCTATATGAGGTCTGATAACCTCAATAATTTTCCCTACCTTTCATAAAAGGAGCTCTTGAACTCTGGCATGTTGGCATGAGAGGAACCTTTTAGAGACACTTGCTCTCACATGATAGTGCTGCCGTTGGCTGCTCTTGTCGCCTGCTGAACCCCTCCGCCTTCCACTGCCTATCGGGCCTTGTCTGCCCTACACTGTGCCCATGCTCATGTCACACTTGGCACTGGCTGGATGCCTGGTTTGAGCAGCTGGGGTGACACAAGTGGGCATCTCCACGCTCTGACAGCAGGGGGATTGCACTGTTAGCTGCATGGCATGGTTAAGTTATAGATCAAGCCCCTTCAGGAGAAGGGGGAGATTCAGGGAAAAGTCAAGCTATAGAAAAGTAAGAGATACTATGAGCAGTGTGTCTGTGGGGGTTGGGGGGGCACACAACATTTGATCTGTTGTGTGCCATGTAAGTTATGAGTTTAGCTCCACTCCTCGCAGGAATACAGTTCTGTTTTCACATGGTAGTGTTTGGTGTGTGTGTGTGTGTGTGTGTGTGTGTGTGTTAGGGCTACACGATTAACCTTTATCGCATCGATTTTGAGGTTTTAACTCCCGCAAGAACCTAATCTCAGGAGACAGTTTTTTTTCCCCGCCTCTGACATTTGAGTGACAAACCTATCAGCCAATCAAAATGGTCGAATCTTGCCAGGGATGTACTGCCACACGTGCGCATAATAAGTTGTACCAATATTGAAAAAGAAAACCCGCCCAAAATACATAACGCGAGAGTAACATTTATGTGACTGAAGTCAAGTAATGTAAAATGCAACCGCGTTAGAAGTTGTTGGAATGGATGCAGCGGTATCAGCCCTACTCCTGTATCAAGTAGGCTACAGTGTCTTTAGTTCAGGTAGGCCTATGCTAATATTGCTTCCATATTAGGTAGGCCTATGCTAATATTGTTTCCATATTGTGTAGTTGTTTGCATGTCTATGTCCAAGATTGAAGTGAGTGAATCTCAGAAAGCTTGCCTACCGTATTTCCTGAAATGATATGGACCGGGCTTTTATTTACTTAAAATAGGCTACTCAAATCCCAGGCCTTATTAATTTTACGCAGGCCTTTATTTATTGCCGGTAGGCTGCTATTACGTTAGGATACATATAATTTTTTTTTATTGTTGCATCAATTACAACGCTATGGCTAGTTTGGTACTTGCTCTCCGGTTGGAGCTTCGTGCGCACATCCTTCAGAAGCGCAGAGCTGCCTGTCTCTGAAGTAGGCCTAAAGAATGCCTTTACTTTGAGCAGCAGACCTGCTACATTTTCTGTGTCGTCTCTGAACCTGCCTGAACTTCTTTGACACCGACGTCGGTATTAGAATATAATTCGAATATTAAAAAAGCCTAATATTCGAATCTGTTATGGGTATTATTTTTTGCTAATGCGTTTGCTTTTAAACTCATTCCGGGTTTTTTTTTATTTGTTAATCTCGAGCTCATTAGCAAGGCTATTCTTTGTCAGATGTGTAAGATCATGCAAACTCTTTCTTTTGGAATGTGATCTGTGTGGTCGTGTTGCGTCCATACAGTCTATGGTTGCGTCCAGGCGGCAACATTCCATGTCAGACAATGAAGCCAAAAATGAACGTTCTAAAGTTGCAATACCACAGTCATCCGCTGGGGGCTGGCTGCAAAAGGGAGTCAATTCCCATAGACCCCCATGTTAAAAAGTCAATTTTCACAGTGAAAATAAACATATTTACAGCCTGGTTCAAAAAACGGTTTTAGTGCATTTCGATCATTTTTGAGTCCATGACAACTGTGAGGGGGGTGAATTATTTTTAAATTCATCAGCTTAGTGCACAGATTAGTTTTATTTTTAGCAAATTGAGGGATGATTGACAGCTGTCAATGGCCAATCAGAGCCGGGTTCTAAAGTTTGAAGTTGGTAACGGGGCCATCATCGTCGCCTATTCAAATCTGAACTTCAAGATCACCACTACGTTAATATTTCAGTTAATTTTGTACGTGTCATCTCCTGTTGGTAACCGACCATCCAAGAAGGCTTCACATTTTATCCGGTAAGTGTCATTTCAGTCTTACCTGTCACTGTTAAAAAATATGTAGCATCGCTGCATAATGTAGCATGTAACGTTAGTTAGCATGCTATGCCCAGGTCTTAAAATCATACAGCACCTGAAGTGAACCCAGCACGTTGATATCTGCCTCACAGTTGTTTATTTCGATAACTTTAGGAAGAGTAAGGTGGTATTACCTTTGCGGACTTGACGTTAAATACCCGGAGACGTTTTAATAGGAGGCGTAGCATCCCTTTGACTAACAACAGTAAAGCTAACGTTAGCTATAACTTTCCTAATGGAGAGTGTAATGTGTTAATAAAACGTTAACAAACGCTCTCATGTAACGTTAAAACCAAAGATTGCAGTCTACGGTTTATCTGACACTTATTTTAAAATAAGACGGAATTGATTGACCAAATTCCGTTCCATCTTTAACGTTATGTGGAATTGATGGTTGTGAAATCCACGCCATCAGTTGGGTCAGATCTCTGCCTTGCTAAATTTGTCAGAAATTAACGTTATAAGAAACCCATAGCTGAGCCGTCGGTCATTGACATTCATTGATCATGAAGGCATAGGCTTTATTTACCTTTCGATTAGTTGGAAGGTAATTACCGTGGATTAAAATGTCATATCTGCAGTGCAGAAATAGCATCGAGTTGCTGAATTGCAGTTAGTTTGATGGGACAGCTGTGCACTGAAATGAAATTGACGTGACTTGTGGAGAAAATCAGACACTGGTCTATTTTTCTTGTAAGCTAAGATGAACTGGAAAAGTGCCCTTGTTTGGTGTTGTAGTTATTGGTCAGAATTACACTTAATAGTGTAACTCTATGAAAGGGTACGAAGTGTTACACACACACTTGTCAATAAAACATTTGCCTGGTAATTGACAGCTTGGCCAAACACGCTTGGATATTAAACAGCTGGTTGTCTAATGTAATTACATTTTTTTTTCTCCAACATGTAATTTCTTGTTGGATTGTTAGACAGATTGTTCCAACATTTTAAACAAACATTACTTATCTTTTCCTGACCCAAACAGGCTGGACCCCATGAACAAGACACTACAGCTGCGCAGGCAGCATTTTGGAAGGTACTGATCTTTGTTTCCTCCAAAGAAACCATTTAATGATCTAACTGCCTGTTCTAAAAACATGCTTTCCCCCTTATACTGTATATATTTCTGGTCTAACTAGTGGAAACTGCAGAGCATCCGCAGGTCAGATGAGAGAGTGCTGAAATGAAATTGAACCAGTTGACCCAACGCCCTGTCTGACATTACCCAGAGACACCAAGATGGCCTCTCAAACAGCAAAAAACAAAACGCACAACATTTTGTTGACTTCATACTTATTTATTTTATCATATTTCTTTAAAGTGTCTTACTCATATGGTTTTTAATTGTGGATGGCATGTTCTGTAATTCAAGCTAAAAATATATGGAATTTCCGGTTCATTAAGTTTGTAATTAATAAAAAAATTATTAATTCCACAATAAAAATGTAATTTCCATATATTTCAGGTGTGTGTTGAGTAAACAATTCCAACTTATGTTTCAACTTACTTAATTAGGAAACTTGTTAAAGGTCTTGTGACAGTTCCAGATGTAAAGTTACATGTGCACTCTTCAGGTTTCAAATCTTAATTGAACAGAGTTACATGCATCAAAGATCTCTTAACCTTAAGATGGAATTGCCTCAGTGCTTATCTCATCAAGTCTTTTGGTTTGATTAAAGTAATTCCTGTGCCTTGTTCTAGGGCAAGTGGGTCTAGCCTACTGTGCATAGCTGCTACACAAAAAGTAAACACCAGTGTAAAAAGTTGCATCCATAACATGAAGTTTGTGATGAAAGAAAAGTAGGCTGTCTCTTGGTCTTCCTTTTCTGCTCCAACCCAGAACATTGACAAGCGTTTCATCCAACAGCGACCATCTTCATCCAATGGGAACTGTAAAAAATGTTTTGATATATTATACAGTATAATCTAATAGTGTTCTGTCGTACAACACTTAGCAAGCTCAGTAGCTACAACATTCAGCATGTTACAAGTAAGGTGCGTGAAGAACAGTAAAGAATAATATTCGACTGAAATTAAAATGTTTTGCTTATGTTAAGCCTTTTACAACCACCTCGTAATGTTGACCGGTGTTATGTCACATTTTCGTCCTTGCACCTGTGATATTTCAGGTGTCTAAGCTTCACAAGATAGCATGCATAGCCCAACCAAAAATGAGAACGTACACTTTCATTTAGTCCTCAATGTATGCCTACCAAACGAGATTACATTACAGTCGATAACGTCCATTTCAGCTTCACACATCAAAGATTAGGGGGGCTGGTGTAGGAGGAGAGATGAGTTGGTGTCTATAGCTAACTTGCGCTAGCGCACGTCAGTTTAGCATTACCAAAACAATTCACGGCTGTGCCTGAAGAAGTCTGTTCTTAAAGCCTACTTATCATTGATTCATACCAGACTTATATGAACAGTAACGTACAACATGTATAAAGAAGCTAAGCAATTTTACTAAACAATTTTCACTCACCAGCAGTTTTTTTTCATTCAGCATGGATTCACTTCATTTAGGAAAAAGAGCTCCAGTTCCGAAACGATGCCTCAGCGTTCTCAGGGTAGCACCGGCTGTTTATCCTTAATTGGACGGACCCGGCGTAGGCGGGTTTAGAACGTTGACTTAACCGTCCAAGATGGCAGCGCCCATAACCCCCGAGGGGAGAGAGTTCAGCAGTCTCACAGCCTGGTGGATGAAGCTGTTGGTGAGCCTGGTGGTGCGGGAGCGGAGACTTCTGTATCTCTTTCCAGATGGCAGGAGGCTGAACAGACAGTGTGCGGGGTGGGTTGCATCCTTGACAATTGTGATGGCTTTGCGGGTGAGGCGGGTGGTGTAGATGTCTTGCAGGGATGGGAGTGGTCCGCCAACTATCCTCTCAGCTGTTCTCACGATGCATTGTAGAGCTTTTCTGTTGTAGTCAGTGCAGCTACCGCCCCACACAGTGATGCAGCTGGAGAGGATGCTTTCAATGGTTCCTCTGTAGAATGTGGTCAGGATGTGTGGTGGGGCGCTTGCCCGCTTGAGTTTGCGCAGGAAGTAGAGGCGCAGTTGTGCTTTCTTGGCCAGTGATGTGGTGTTGGTAGTCCAGGAGAGGTCCTCACTGATGTGCACCCCCAGGAACTTGGTGCTGCTCACTCTCTCTACCGCAGCGCCGTCGATGGTCAGCGGATGGTGACAGGTGTGGCCTCTCTGGAAGTTGACAATAACCTCCTTGGTCTTGCTAACATTTAGCAGGAGGTTGTTGCCTCTGCACCACGTGGTCAGGAGCTCAACCTCTTTCCTGTAGTGGGTCTCATCTCCCTTGGTTATGAGCCCCACCAGCGTTGTGTCGTCCGCAAACTTCACCAGGTGGTTGGAGCTGTAGGTTGGTGTGCAGTCATGTGTCAGCAGGGTGAAGAGCAGCGGACTGAGCACACAGCCTTGTGGAGCCCCTGTGCTCAGGGTGATGCTGTTAGAGACGTTGTTGCCCACACGCACCGCTTGAGGCCTCTGGCTGAGGAAATCCAGCAGCCAGTTGCAGAGGGAGGTGCTGAGGCCCAGTTTGTCCAGTTTGCAGATGAGTTGTTGTGGTATAATGGTGTTGAATGCTGAACTGAAGTCTATGAACAGCATTCTCACATATAAGTCTTTCTTGTCCAGGTGAGTTAGGGCTGGGTGGAGGGCAGAGCAGATTGCATCTTCTGTGGATCGTTTCGCTCTGTATGCGAACTGGTATGGGTCCAGGTTGGTAGGCAGGGTGGATTTGATGTGTGACATGACTAGTCGTTCAAAGCACTTCATGATGATGGGTGTCAGTGCCACAGGGCGGTAGTCATTGAAGCAGGCTGGGGATGATTTCTTTGGCACAGGTATGATGGTGGCAGTCTTGAAGCCTGATGGGACAATGGCTTGCCTCAGGGAGGTGTTAAAGATGTCTGTGAAGACGTCTTTAAAATTGAATGATGGCACGATACAACTTTGTAGGCGACGTTGATCTAACCGGAATATAATAACGTGTTTAGGAATATTCCAGTATGCATTTCCAATACTCTTCCACACATGTAGGCTATTATTCAGGATCTTTTTAAACCGTTTTAACCAGATCTTAGGCGTTTTACTCAATGCAACTCAAGACAACATAATAATATCAACATTGATAATGATGAAGGACTATAATAATAGTTCAAGTTTATCTTGGCTGCATAGCACATTGTCATACATGCTGCATAATAACAATGTCAGTATACTGGTGATAAGTTAATGTGTACTGCAGTTTGTTTATTGACTAAAATATGCACATATGCACATTGCATTTTTCATTAAAAGTGTTAAAATGAGGTTACTGTGTATAGTGGCTGCACTGTTCCCGCACTGCGTTGTTGCTGCACCATACCACCGCATATATGGGTCGCTTTATGGGTCTACATATTTTCCTGCTTTTTTGTCCTTGGCAAATCACATCCCTGATGTATGTAGTTTATTTAGCCCCCTGTGTCGTAAAAGTAACAACACATTTTATCATAATTTTAGGTTTTATGCATAAGTATCGAAAGCAAAAATCGAAAATCGCATCGCAATCGCAATATTTGTCAGAAAAAACACAATTTTTTTTTCTCAAAATCGTGCAGCCTTAGTGTGTGTGTGTGTGTGTGTGTGTGTGTGTGTGTGTGTGTGTGAAAGAGAAAGGGTGGGAGAGCACTTTAAATATGAGTGTCTCATTTCGTAGCCTAGTGATGAATGTTGAACGACAGGTGATTCCAAGATGTTTCTCTGTATGAGACAGACCTAGTCACAACTGATTGTGTGTGTGTGTGTGTGTGCGTGTGTGCGTGTGTGTGTTAGTGGGCGAGAGAAGGAAAGAGAGTCAGACTGTGTGTCACACTACATTTTGGATGGTAGTTTCTAAATTTGGACACACAGAACTAAAATATTCTTGAGTTGCACAACATTGTCGGTTAGGCCCTGACCTAGTCCACTACGTGGGCTTACTTAGAGTGCTAGTTGCAGCCAGTGAATGGGTGTGTCTGCATTTGTGTATGACGACAGCAACACATCCATTCTTTGAGTAGTCATAAACAACACATCACGTTACATGTTAACGGTAGACAGTTAGTGAACAGCTGCTTAGTAAGTACCTTGGTAAGCCTTTCCACCACCACCCTAACAGATGTGTTAGTTACTAGTTTGATTGAAACCCAGTTTGCTATTGAGCCATGCAGGACGGCAGAGGTTACACTTACAACACCTACAGGAGGTTCCTCCCTTTGGCTGTTTGTGTTGTCTTTGCCTGTTTTCCAAAAAAAATGTGAACTGTGCTGAATTGATAGGATTGTGTCTTCTGACACTTACGAGTAACCTGTGTCCTTTCACAGGACCCAGGTCTGAAGCATCACCTGTAGATTAAATTGTCTGTTTGTGCTAAGCTCTTTTGCTGTAATGAGATTTTGCTGAATGTGTCTGTAATCAGTAATGCGAAGCAACAGCCTGCCTGATCCCCCTTATTACCCGCCCTTGCATTTCAATCAGTGATTATTTAGCAATTAGTTAATCCTGCGTAACATCCTGGTGACTGTGAGCAGAGGAGTAATTCTGTGTGTGTGTGTGTGTGTGTGTGTGTTCTCTGACACAGTACAGATTATGGGTTAGCCTTCAGGCCATAGCTGTACTTAAACTTCCAACTGTGAAACATTCTGTTGCAAAACATTTTTTACAATCAAGAGTGACAGCTCAGCATTGATGTTATTTTCTCAAGTTGCATATTCAGTTTTTATAGTATTTTATTGTATCTCTGCTATATCATGTCATGACAATTTTATAGACATCTCGATAAGGGTTTGCTGTGTCAGAGGGTGGGATGAAAATATGCGTTATTCATTGTGTTGATTCGCTTGTGGTCAGTGTTTCCTTTTGTTCCTTTTCACTTTTCAAATTAAGGACTTAAATTAAGTACATTGGATCTGATAGAACAGTAGATTCTTATGCATTGATGAAGTTTAGTTAAAGTGTCAATAAATGTTTTCTGTTAAGTGGTTTGGAATTTGAATTAATATAGTGCATATGGAAATGATTTACTCAATTTCAAAGTTTTACCCTTTTTTTACATCAAGGGATACTGAGTGTGGACTGATGAGTAAAAAAGATAGCAATGCATCAAAGGGTTAATACTGTACGGTGTGTAAATAATTTCTTCTGATCACTGTATTCATAGGCTTTTCTTGACCTCAGTGAAACACTTTTTTGTTGTCAACCTTTAGCCTAGGCTATTTCATAATTAACTTACATTGACAGTAAAAAAATAAAAACAGCCATATACATGACTGTTGTCATCATGTAAGTGGAAAGATGTTTTATGGTAGACATAGATCATTGCTGCCAGTCAACTTAATCACTTAATCAGAACGCTTTCTCTGCATCTTTCTCAGTGGATGATTTTCCCATGTCTACTCACAACTGCGCCACTGCCTACTAATAAATGTTGGCCTGAAAAGCAGAGCTAAACTCTTAGACCTTGTTGGCCTATGCTGGGGAATAAAAAACACTAAAGTGGTAGCATCTAAATCTCAGCTCAAAAGTAATGTAGTGTGTCCATCTCCTGACAGGATAGGCTTTCCTTTTGTGACTTTGCTAGTGAAATAGGCACCAGGTTGATGAACTGACCTGTCTGGATACCTGGAAGCTAGGAATGTCAACAAATGCAGTTTTGAGCAAAAATGCTGATTTAAAGGCAAGGCAAGGCAAGTTTATTTATATAGTGCATTTCATACACAAAGTAGGCAGTTCAATGTGCTTTACAAAGACAGAAAATAAAAACAGTGGATAAAATAAAGTAAGGAAACAACCAAATAAGATTAAAGGAAAGAGTAAAAAGTCAAAAGAATAATAAGTTGATAAAGGACAGAAAATTAAAATAAGTCATACACATTAGTGCTGTGTAAGATGATATTGATGCTGCATAGTTTTTAGTGGTAAGAACATTTTAAGATGCCAAATACGTAGTTTAGTCCTGCCTAAAATATGCTGACTAGTGTTTATGGCAACATAAGCCTGGCCTATAATCTTGCCCTTGTCTAGTACACAGAACCGCCTATTGGATGGCTGGTGAGAATGACATGTTTATCTGTGTTCAAAACATGGGGATTACACCATCTGAATTGATTTGATGTATTGCGTGATAAACCGCAAAATGTTGCTTTGTGTTGATTTAAAATTTTACGGAAGTTGATAAAGTATAAAACACAAACTAAAGGTTAAACTCAAACCATTTAAAGCCAGCAATTACGCTTTACTTGAAGTTTTTGACATAAGAGGGACATGAGAATGTCATAAATATGACATGACATTTATCATGAACAAATTATGACACTCATAGGACTGACACGAAATAAATGAATGACACAAAATATTCATGACTGTTAAATTTGTTTTTTTGTCATTGAAATTTTACTGAGACACTTGACAAGTCATAAACATTTTGAAGTGTATTTACATGTTCATGATATACATGTCATTTCATGTTTATGACGGGCTCATGTCATTCTTTATGTCAAAACCTCAAGTAAAGTAATACCTCAAGTAAAGTGATACTTTGCATCAACATGATGCAAAAAAAAAAAACATGCATGGCAGCAGTGACTGTGGTCCTGATGTTACAGAGAATATTATAACAACAACAATGGCTATGTGTTTGTGCTTCCCTTTCCTGAGTTAATACACATGCATAATAAAGCACATCAGCGTGCTGTAATAGGGTTGTTTATGAGCAGGGGCAGAGAAAATCATGAAGAGTCTGGAGATCAACCAGGCGCAATAGCAGATGATCTGCCGCTATCCATCACGAGGGAAGGCCTGAAATGTGGTGACCACTGAACGGTCACTGGGTCAGTTTGGTGCTTCTGTTGCATGTTAATGCCTCCCAGCATCTAGGGCTTTCCCTGTTGGTGGTCTGCAGTAGTCTGCTCGGTCACTATTTGGTCCTACTCCTCCTCATGTGATTCCTGATTTGCAAAGCAAGACACAAGGATGGTGGGGAAAAGCCATTTCCTAAAACAAAACGGAGTTGGCGAACACTGAAGTATTAAGCAGACAGCTTTTGCTAAAGTGATGAAAAGAAAACTACTTAACTGATGGCCTGGTTTGAAGGTGATGTAGTAGTAAAACGTTCCGATGTCGTACGAGTAGGAAAGAGACCTATTGTGTTCTGTTGTGATTAAAGCAGTAGGAAAGAGAACTATTGTGTTCTGTTGTGATTAAAGCAAAGGTTAAATTAGGCTGTGTTTTCACTGGCAGTTAAAAGTGAACCTGATACAATATTTTGCTTACCTGCCAATCCTTAATTACTTCAATTACTATATTAAAAAAGTGTATCCTACAGACACATACATGATTTGAGTCTATCTAATGCATTTAAGGCTGATGGTGTTTAAAGTTATCAGCAGGATTATCCCTGTAGTCCATTTGGGCAGTGAGTAGTGCCCTCTACGCATGCAGGTGGTTTCAGGAACTCAAGTGTCTGGCAATGGTAAACAGGCGCATATCGGATTTGGGCACTGAAAATAGATGTACCTTAGTTTTTAACCTAGTAACCTTCTATAACATGATCAGACAATGCATCATCATGCCTCATCAGTTTTAATGTAATGTGTAATTCACACCCTCTAAGAAGCATTTTTTTGTACCATGTAAAGTCAGGACGGTGGGCCTACTAATTGCAACATAGATCACCTTATAATACTTACCTTTTGTTCTATCATTTAGATGAATGTGAAGACATACATGTATTCATGTCTGGGTAATGCTCTTCTTTCTGCAGTGGGAAACTGGTGTCTCCAAAGTGGAAAAACTTCAAAGGACTCAAGCTCCAGTGGAGAGACAAAATCCGCCTCAACAATGCCATCTGGAGGGCCTGGTACATTCAGTGTAAGAACACCTTGACATTACTGGAGAGTGCCAATCAGAGCCACTGCGGCTTGGTTCCTAAAATACCTAGACTAATACACAGTACTGCAGTAGGATAATCAAACCATAGTCAGACTTCTCTGTGCAGAATCATACAGCTGACTTGAATAAGTTAGGGGTGGGACATAGGCTGGAGCTAAAAGTGCCACTGTCAGACTCAGAATGGCTGGACAGACTGAAAGGAAAATCTCAATTGTTTAACTCGAGGGGAAGTAGAAAATGAGTGTGTTTCCTCAAATGGTGGCTTAGGCCTGAGACTCGGGAGTATAGTATGACCTGACATTCAGAGGTCCTCATCAGTCTTCATTGAAGGGTAAAACTCTGCTGGTTGTATTTGGACAAGTGTCAAATGTTTTTCACTCAGTAATTAGAACTTTCTTGTTAGCTCAGCTCTCTGTTAGCATCATACAGTCTGATTAGCATAGATTGTAATGTAAAAAAAGGTGATTCTAACTCAAGGTCCTAGAGTGTATGGCCTCGGACACACTCTAGTACAGTATGGTTGAAGTGAACTGTATCTAGTGTAAGTATGCCCTAAGTCTAAGACTACACTAGGTCCATGGTTTTGGCTGAGCAATAATTTTGGCTGAGCATCATAATTATTTCAGCGTTTTGACTGACAGTCAGACCATAAATGATTGTCTGTAGTGATAGTTTAGTGTAACAGCAGGAAGACCGTGCATAGAAATGGAAGAAAAAGAAGAGATGGTCATGGCATGAGCCACCTGTGGTGTTCGTCTCAGTCCTCTACGGATTGAATCAAGACAGAAAGAACAACTATAGGGGGTTAAAGATGACTCAGAGGAGGTTGTGGTGCATGCACTCTACAGGCAGAGGAAGGTCTATGGTAGTCCAACGCCGTCATGCCCAGAAATAATAAACAAACCTTGGAGGGTAGCCTAGAATGTTAGATGGCCAGTAGCACAAGGTTGCAGATAACAAGAAAGCATAAGAGATGGAGGAATACTGAATTGATATGCATCATATAGATGCATTCATAACATATTGTTGCTCATTGGGCCTCTTGTGTTAAGTGCTTTGAGATATGCCTTTTGTAAAAATGTGCTATATAAATAAAATTGAATTGAATTATTTAAGTACCAGTAAAAGCATTATGGCTTAATCCACGTGCACTTTACCTAGTGTTACTTTAGTGGTTAGGACATGTTGTCTTGTCTTCGCATGGGAAACTCATTAACTTCATTTAAATTTCTTAGAATGGATTTGTGTATTTCAAGTGCTGAGCTCCCAACTTCTAACTCGGTCTGCCTGTCTTTTACTTTAGATGTGGAGAGGAGGGAAACCCCTGTGTGCCGTTTTGAGACTCCTCTAGAGGGCAACATGGATCCTGTCGATCTCCGACCTACAGAGGTGAGACCCGTCTCTTTCTCTCATCTTCTCTTACGTCTATCTATCTGACCAAATGTCTCCCCATTTTTTTTACAGGCAACTGAAGTGAAATATGTCAAGAGGAGAAAAGAGATTGTTATCCGTGAATACCACAAATGGAGAGCCTACTTCAAAAAGAGGGTACATATAGTTTTAAGCTTTCCAATTCCTAACTGACTGACTGAGGATATGGGGAAGATATGGGGCTTTCAGTTAAAGGAGTCATAGAATGTGAAACCGCATTTACCTTGGTTATTGTTGAATTTAGGTAGCTTAAGGTATCCAGTGGACCATACCAAAACTTCAACCATCTCCCGGCTCCTTCTACATGTACATTTCAAGCTAGAAATGGCCAGGCTGAAACAGGCCAATCTGAAACGAGGTGCTTATTGACGTCGGCACCGCTAAGATACACCTCCTTCATTTGCATGGTCCAACCAAAGATTGCTTGGAACCCTCTCTGGTCCAATCCCCTGTTGCTTCATGAATTTGGCGGGATATACAAATCGTTTCGTTCTATGCCTCTGAGCCTGTATAAGGCGCTCTAGCAGTGCTCCTGGGTCACTTTCAGACACACAAATTTACATACGATTATTGAGCCTCAAAGATCAATTTCTGATGGTCAAAAAACGGTTCTATGACTCCTCTAAAAAATACTAGGCTGTTCAGTTGCCTGTTGAGAGCTCTGCTGTGCCATATCTTGTGTCCTACTACACTATAGTACACTCATAGAAGTAAAATGCATTCAAGAAACTTTGTCTTTGACACCGTCAAGGAATTAGGTTAAAAATGATTAGCTTATTAGGCTGATTGGGTGAGTAACGTATGTGTTCCTTGGTGCTTCTGTCAACAGTTGCAGCGTCACAAGGACGATGATGACCTCTCCAGTCTTCTTAGGGTAACTACCTTCTCTCATTACGTGTGTGTGTGTGTGTGTGTGTGCGTTGTCTACATTCATGCGCGTGTGAGTGCATGAAAGTATGTGTTTAGAGACCCCTGCTGGCCCTGCACAGACATCACAATGAATGCGTTAGTCCTTTTTCTCTGAATGCAACCCTTTATGAAACTACCTTTTGATGTTGTGCTAATATTTGGCATGGGTAGCCACTAGGCACATTAGAATTGTTGAGATTAATAATCACAGAAGTTGGATGTATATTGTGTATGTGTGTGTGTGTTCTCTGACACAGTACAGATTATGGGTTAGCCTTCAGGCCATAGCTGTACTTAAACTGCCAACTGTGAAACATTCTGTTGCAAAACATTTTCTACAATCAAGAGTGACAGCTCAGCATTGATGTTAATTTCTCAAGTTACATTCAGTTTTTATAGTATTATATTGCTATATATCTGCTATATCATGTCATGAAAATTTTATAGACATCTCGACAAGGGTTTGCTGTGTCAGAGGGTGGGATGAAAATATGCGTTATTCATTGTGTTGATTCGCTTGTGGTCAGTGTTTCCTTTTGTTCCTTTTCACTTTTCAAATTAAGGACTTAAATTAAGTACATTGGATCTGATAGAACAGTAGATTCTTATGCATTGATGAAGTTTAGTTAAAGTGTCAATAAATGTTTTCTGTTAAGTGGTTTGGAATTAATATAGTGCATATGGAAATGATTTACTCAATTTCAAAGTTTTACCCTTTTTTACATCAAGGGATACTGAGTGTGGACTGATGAGTAAAAAAGATAGCAATGCATCAAAGGGTTAATACTGTAAGGTGTGTAAATAATTTCTTCTGATCACTGTATTCATAGGCTTTTCTTGACCTCAGTGAAACACTTTTTTGTTGTCAACCTTTAGCCTAGGCTATTTCATAATTAACTTACATTGACAGTAAAAAAATAAAAACAGCCATATACATGACTGTTGTCATCATGTAAGTGGAAAGATGTTTTATGGTAGACATAGATCATTGCTGCCAATCAACTTAATCACTTAATCAGAACGCTTTCTCTGCATCTTTCTCAGTGGATGATTTTCCCATGTCTACTCACAACTGCGCCACTGCCTACTAATAAATGTTCTTATGCATGTTCCGTCTTGCTTGACCGCCTGTTGTGTCCTGGCTTCTTCCAAAGGGGGCAGAGGAGCAGTATCCCATATTTGGCGAGGCTTTTCCCGACACCTTCCGTATGTCCTACCAGAATGAGCAGGGAAATGGGCGCCGCCTCGGCCGCAAGAGCCACGACTCGCCGGTGCCCATGGAGATGGACCCCTTCATCGACATGGACGTGCTGATGTCTGAGTTCTCGGACACGCTGTTCTCCACGTTGGCCTCCCACCAGCCTATAGCCTGGCCCAACCCCAGGGAAATTGGTGAGCAAGGCCCCACCTTAGCCCACAACTGCTAGTTGGCTGCCAATGCTAGTGCCAATGCCATCTGGCCATATGTTCACACTCAGCCACCAAATAAACACCACCAATCCACTATTCTTTTTTTTTTTTAATGGTCTACATTTTATTAGATTAATCCCTATTGTCATTACGCATGTATAAATACAGCGTAACTAAATGTGGTTTAGTTTGTAGTTTAGCAAGTCGGAAGTGTGAGCTGTCTTGCCAAGTTTGCCATTTACTGGACCTCTTCAACTATAGTAATGTGTTCAAAGTCATAGGTCTCCCAGTTGATTTGGAGTTCTTAACTCGAGTGCATTTATTGAAAGTTTGGCGTTGATGGAAATCTGAATGTGTTAATGCATCATGGCCCCAGTTTTTAGACTATATTGGGAAATTCAAGTGTGACTCAGCATGACTAAATGGTAAGTGCTTATTCAGTACATGCAGCCTTTAGTTCTGACCTTACAACTTTTGGACACTTTCGGTGTGACTAATAAAAAACATTTCAGTCCTACGAGTCCCTTTCAAGATCTTATCTTCTTTTCTCATCTTTTCACATTCACTGTTCCCCACTCTCAATGCTAGTTGTTATTTCAGAACTGCAACTGAATTTCAACAGTTTGAGATGAACTTGTGCCAAAATTTATTCATTATCAGCTGCTGTTACATGTACATAGCATATTATGTGCCTGCATCATGTTTACATGCTCAGTAAAAAAAAATCCATGTTATAAAAATCTGGTTATTTCAATTACTGGATTATTGAAGTGGTCACGTAAACATAATAACTTGATATTCTTGGGTTTTTTTTTTTTTTTTTTTTAATAATGCTGTTTCGGCCATCCAAATCCAATAAACACACCTAGGTATTATTTGTAACATTTTTTTCAAGACATGTATCCACCTCAAACTGATCAGCTCATGTAACTTAACTATGTGATCTTGGAACAATTGTCCAAATCGTGTGAACCCATTTTTAGTTATCAGATTTCTAGAATACACATAAGTACAAATTGTTTCATTTACCTGATTAATGCCTGTTATTTTGGCGATTATGAGGCTGATTTTGCTTTGGGATTCAGCCAGTAAGAGGCTGTGTCTGTCTCTAGTGGTAAGAATAGGGATTAGAGTATATTTTCTGTCAAAAATATAGATGTTACATAGATATAAATTATAGATATGTTGTTTTTATGTACTTTTATAGTTTGTTCTCTCCTGTATTGTCTGTGTAATGTACCCAAGGGGCAATGAGAAACGTAATTTTGATTCCTTTGTATGTCTAGTACATGTGAAGAAATTGACAATAAAACTGACTTTGACTTTTATACAGCACACGCGGGAAATGCTGACATGATCCAGCCGGGTCTCATCCCACTGCAGCCAGACTTCACTGATGAGCCATGGCAAGGTAAGCCATCACCCCTGGGGGATTTTACTAATAATTGGCATACGGTTGAAGGTTAGGCAGGCAGTCAGCAAAGACCGACAAGGCCTCTGCCTTTGTCTCTGTCATTGTCTCTTTACAGATTTGTTACACACACTCCGTCCTCCAGTCTTCCCCTTCAGCCCACCAACAGTCCCAGCCTCCGTGCCCAGCGGCAGCTCCCAGTCACAGGTACACACACTCACACTCACAAATATGCATTTTTTAAAATACATATAAAATATCCCTCATTATCTCATTACTTGGGTCCCCAGGCCCCAATGCTCCCATCTCTGCCCCTCCCCTCAGACCTCCAACCAATCAGCCTAGACCACCGCCTTGTTTCGTCCCCTGGGCAGCCAGTCACCTCAGGACTGACTAATCAGAGTGTCCCCCGGCCCCCTATTTCTGACTACTCTCAGAACTACTTGCCTCTGTTTGCTGTGCCAGTCGCCTCGTCCCCTCTCCCAGCAATACCTCCGCCTCTGTCTTGCTCGGCCATTTTGGCAGAGACGACGTCCCTGTTGCCAAGTGGTAGGGACACCGAGGTGCCTTCACTCTCGGTAATTACACACACCGCACCCTCTGTGGTAACCCCAAGCAATGCTGCCACCACCTTCAGCCAGGGCACGGACCTCGCCTCCTCCGCGCCCCTACCCCCTAACGCTATCAGCCGGAGTCTACGACAGCCCAGCATCCAGAGCCTTCCTGTGCAGGCTGTGCCGCCGCCTCTGCCACAGGCCCTCCCGCATAGTCTACCTCAGCCCCTTGCCCCCAGCTTGACCTCCAACCTTCCCCAGCCGGTGAGCCAGCACCCCCCACTCCAGGCTGCTACTCTTCCACCCCTGGGGCCCTCCGTCCAGCCCCAGCCTCAGAGTGTGGCCCTGTCCCCAGCCTTCATTCAGCCCCGGCCTGTCAGCTCGTTTTCCAGAAGAAAGGGCCAGCAAGCACAGCGCATTGCCCCTGCTAGTGCCCGACCGTCTACCCAACTAATCATAACTGGTGAGTGCTCTCTGAATAACTGCATTTGTATGTTTCACTTCTGAAAGTTTCTATAGAACAAAGGTCTTCAATAGTCAAAAGTCTGCTTTATTATCAAAACCAAATTTACAGGACACAGCAGTTGAAGCTGTTAATAGGCCAATGGGATGTTAGCCTACAGACAGTGGTTGTGGGCTATGTGCTAGCTGAAATTGCCCCCCTCCATTTCTTGCCCTTTCAGAAAAGTCTGTTTGTTTTTACTATTCCAGTTTAATATGCATAAGGACCATGAACCATGTCCGAGCTAAGTAGTGTGCCGATCATTGATCAAACAGAGAGGACCTTTTGTAAAAAAATTAAACATAATTTCCGACCTATTCCGAGTCCTAAACCACCTGTTGATGTTCATGAATTTACAATAAAACTGTCTGTGAGATGAACCATGAGTATGGTTGTGTTTCAGCACCTTTCCCCGGACATACGGGTGCAGTGATTGTCACTCCGTCCACTGTGAAGTGTGACTCTGTCCCCACCCCAGGAGTGGTCCTGGGCTCTCCTAATGTCACCCGGGTAAGGCACACAGACACTTCTCTAAGACCCTGCCCCAGGTCAGTTTGCCACGTCTTTGTGTCTGTGTATTAATTGTGTGCGTCACATATATCACAATGGGCTCCTCTCCGTCTCTCTTTTAGAGCTCGACCTATCACATTCTC
Organism: Limnothrissa miodon; assembly: GCA_017657215.1. Classification (NCBI taxonomy): domain Eukaryota; kingdom Metazoa; phylum Chordata; class Actinopteri; order Clupeiformes; family Clupeidae; genus Limnothrissa; species Limnothrissa miodon. Next base: position 43,712 of record JAGFZM010004101.1, read on the forward strand.
CCTCAGACTCAAAAGTCTCCCCAGCCCATTGTGCCTAAGGAGGAGACCACTAACTCCACTTCCACCAACAAAACACCTGCTCCATCCCCAAACGCTGGTCAGGATACCTCTACAGTTCTTCACCTGTCAAAACACAAACACACACACACGCAGTCTAATCTGCAAGTATCTGCAAATATACAGTCAGTAGACTTGTAAAAGAAATGCAGCATGTGCATACTGTCTCGTTTGAGATTTTTTTTTTTTTTATTAGCCATTATGCTATTGGGGTGACGAATGCCAATATGGTAAATTTTCCTTTTTGTACACCATTGATCTTGACATTCAAGCGTTGGCACATAGGTCCAAAAACCGAATGAATCGGTGTGCGTGCATATATGCTAGGGTAATGTTATCTGCAAACACTTTGATATCAGCAGCTCTTAGTCCCTGTGGTGAGCACTACCTACCTACCACTGACCACATCCCTTGTGGCCCTGTGGTGGGATCTACGTACGATTCTGTTGTTTCACATGTTTGACATGTCAATGATGAGACTTTGTTTGGCAGGCCTTGAGGGTTGCTCATCAGGACGGGGATCTCCATGCGGCTTGGAGCAGGCTGCAAGCCCCCAGTCTCCACTCAATTCCACTGTGTTGCTTAAGAACGAGAACAACCAAGTGAGTGAGTGTGTGTGTGTGTGTGTGTGTGTGTGTGTGTGTGTGTGTAAAATTATCAGCTAATCACACTGCCTGGGTCTGTGAGTCTGTATTTTACGCCATAGAGTTGGCAAGTGAACCACGTCATTCTGTATGCTGCGGGTTAGCATTTTCCTACTTCCAGTTCCTAAGCAAAAACCCCTATGGGAAAATGAATGGCTCAAATAACAAAACAACATATACAACAAATATGGCAGTGTCTGACCTACGAGGACCTAGGCATTCGTTTTTCATCAATAAAATGAGTAGCAACATAGTCCGTGTGTGTTTTTTAGACGCATTGTAACGATGATAAATGAATGTTGCTATCCCTCTGCTAACAGCGAAAAATTAAGGACTACATGGAGTTGTCTCTTACCTTTGACGTCATTTTCAGAAACAACGGTAAAATGTTTTAAAATGCAATATGTTCTTTATTTACAATGATTCAGTGTACTTTACAACGATTACAATGGTCAACAATTGGCAAATCTTTCACAAAGCTTGTTTTTAAAAAAAAAAAAACAGCGGCATGACATGTCGTTGAGCGCGGTTTTGTATAGCTCTGGTTACCATGACGTCCAGGCTAAGCGCCGCTTGCATGTAGTCAAAAGGGCTTTCCGCTTTAGCCTAGTGATAGCAACATCTTATTTATTTTGTCATTAGACTGCAAATTTGCAAACCCATCGTCCATAACATGTTTTTTAACATCCTCCATCGAATGCGGAGGTCGTCTACTCATGTGCTTTTGCTCACACCTTATTTGAGATGGAGCTCCAAAATTAACATTGGATTTCCCATAGGGGAAAAACCTTAGGAACCGGATGTCGTGAAATGCTAACAAGAAAAACTAAAGGCTTCCGGGTCACTTGCCAACTCTATTGCCATTCAGCTTTAAACACTAGTAATTCCTCCATCATCCTTATGTGTTGATGCCCCACTCATGTTTTCAGTGTTGTGCCTGAACGCGTTCATTGAACGGAAGTTCATGAACTTGTTCATAATTTTGATGAACTTGAACTGAACGTACTGTATTACTCCCTCATGAACGATACTGTGAACGCGCTCATTATGGTTTCTGTTCTGTCAAAAAATATGTATTTAAAGACATACGGATGCAATGAGCAGGAAAGTGTGGGGACCGTGTGCAAAGTGCAAATAGAATAATGGCTGACTCTGGCAGAAAAATGATAGTTTGCAACATATTGAAGAAAAGAACTGAACTAGTTAAATTTTTTGAACTATGAACTGATGTAGTTCATTTAAAAAAATGATGAACTATGAACTGAACTAGCTCATGTGGAATGTGAACTCTCCCAACACTGCATGTTTTGATGGTACTTGTATCAAGCATTTGTGCTTATTGTGTTTGTGTATTGTGTTTTTCCCTTCTGTTTCTGTGTATGCGTGTTACAGAGCCGTCGAATTAATCACATCTCAGCCGAGCAGAAGAGACGATTCAACATTAATAATGGCTTTAAGACACTCTGCAGCCTCGTGCCTACACTAAAATCTCAGTCTAATGTGAGTTTTTTTTTTTTTTTTTTTTTAAATAACAATAAATCACCAACTGACACAACAACTGTAATGATTAATTTAGTGTTAAATACCATGTGATATCTAAATATCCCTTTGTTTCAGGGGTCGAGTTTAGCATCTTATTATTGCATGAAATAGTTTGTTCATTTTTGAGGGAAATGGGAAAACATACTAGCTGCGTTGCAACACCAAAATTATAATTTTAAACTATAGTTAATTGTGACCCATAATACAGTTCAACTGCTATTGTGGGAAAATTCTTGAATCTGTTTGAATTTGCAAAGCTACAAAATGCTAGAGGAAGTAAGATTACGTTGGATAAGAAAGACAGACCTCCAGGCCCAGTCACTAGCAGATGTGTTCTGTTACTGTATGTGAGGACTACATTCAGTTGGGTGACTCAACCTTTGAAGTTCAACGATCACCAGTGTCATAATATTGCTCACATTTTGAGTGAGTAATATGACATCGATAACCAATGTCATATTACTCACATATTTTTAATTGTGTGTGTGTGTGTGTGTGTGTGTGTGTGTGTGCAGATCAGTAATGCGGCTACGCTTCAGAAGACTGTGGAGTACATTGGAAAACTGCAGCAGGAGAGACAGAACATGCAGGAAGAGAGCCGGCGACTGAAGGAGGAGATTGAGGAGCTCAATGCCTCCATCAGGTAACTCTCCTCCAACCAGCTGCTTGGGCACTGTGCATGGGCTCGTCTGGGTCCATCCAGCCACTACCCCTATGTTCAAAACCCCTCCTGGGGCAAGAGTTATACTGGTTGCCATAGTAACAACAATGCCTTAATTTCTCCAGATTTATGAGCAACAGTATCCCTAATGCAAAAATTATAGTTTTCTGTGACGCCAGTGAAATCCAATGGTTGAAGGCCAACAAGGCCCAGCAAGTTTCAGTCATCATTCTCCCCCAAATTGTTCACAGGCCATCAGTGACCTGGCTATAGCTTGTCCCTCCTGCATCAGCACTAGTTATTTTGGTACCAATACCAAGTACCAATAGGCCTCAACCCTGGGGTCTGTCACCATTTCACACAATTTCTGTGCAATAAGCAACACACAAAATTCTAGGGAATGTTCTTACAGCAAATTTTCCCAAACCAAATATGAAATCATACATCTAACATGCTGCCTATGGGGAGAGATCTGTCTGAAAAGATGTCCCTGATTTTAAGGCATGAAGGAAATATGAGTTTAGTTTTATTATAAGGCCACACCAATAAAATTAGTTGGTTCTCGGATTCGCCGCTTGAAAAAAATGCAAAATGAAATTAAAATAAAATAAAATTCGAACTCACACGAACATAAAAAAAAAAACACCGTGGCTGATAGCTATAATACTGAAAAAAGCATGCTGCGTTCATGTGACGTCGAAAACCAATCAAATCGCGCCTTTCACTTCAGAGCGCAAGAGACAAGAGACATGATATGAGGAAAGATGCCGGTGGATCCTGCTAGGCCAGTGTTTGCAATTATTAGAATATTTGATCAGAAGAGAAAAATATTTGACAAGTGCATTGAAATTAAAAAGGATGAGAACTTTGCGCAGTTGTACTCACGGTGCCGAGAGCAGTCTTCTTGTGCAACTCTGTGGAGGTGAGTTTGATATTTCATTGATTGAGAGGCGAAAAAAAAAAACATTCAAAGTGTTTCGCCATCAAAATCAATCAATAAATAAATGAATAGCAGGTGCCTACACACTCACATCCTCGCACGCACACACACACACGCTTCTCTTTTTCATGCAAAAAAATGTCTCTTTTCTAGATTCACGTGACTGCACGTTGATGAATATTCATCTCCGTTACGCTGATCACAAAGTTTTAATCACTATCTAATTGCTGGTGAATCAATGCGATTTTGACGTTCTAATGCCCTGTGATGAACTGTGACAAAATGAGTTTGAACGTAGGCTACAGCAGCCTAGACGTAGTCTACATTAAATGTCATATCTCAATTCCACAGCCAGCTTGCTTGGTGCTTAGATTCTCAAACTCTTAGATAAATGACAAACCGTCAAACCTTTACATAACATAGAATGACAGAATTATGAATTTGTACATTGCCTAAAACCTGCATGACAAAAAGTGTGCTGTGAGGTGTGAAAGTTAAGCTTATAAATTAGGCCACATTTAGCTTTTCCTTAACACATGAGTGTAATGTCTTATTATAATGTTTTATTTTTATTTTTATTTCGCTCGCTCGCTCCATATTTTTTCTGAAAAAATCCAAGAAACAACTAATTTTATTGGTGTGGCCTAAATTAGCCTACAGCTGAACTTCTATTTGATCATGTAAAAAAAAGTTTGGTTACTTTTAGTTACTTTTACAATGCTGTTCTGTTAAAAATCTGTACGGTTTGTTTATATTCTATAAAGAGCAATTGAGAGAAAGGTGTGTGTGTGTGTTTGTGTGTGTGTGTGTGTGTGTGTGTGTGTGTGTGTGTTCTCAGCTTGTGTCAAGAGCAGCTTCCAGCCACCGGAGTATCCCTCACGCAGCACCACTTCAACCACATGAGGGAGAAATATGACGAGTATGTCAAGAACCGCACACTGCAGAACTGGAAGTTCTGGATCGTATCCTTTTCTATGTGTGTGTGTCTCTGTCTTGTAATTGCATGCAGTATTTCCAGTTAAAAGCACACGGCACATAGGCCAGTACACCTCATTCAAGAAGCTATTTGTCCATAGTGTCGTACACAACATGCTAAATTGGCCTGTAGTGGTAACACAGTAGTGATGGGACATTGAGCGAGATTTGATCCAAGTCATGATATCTACCAGTCTGACAGGAAAAAATGGAAACCATGTACATTAAGGAATAAACTGGTCAAATCTCTAGCTTGTTCCCCAACAAATTCTGACTGTCCTAGTGGATATCTCTCTATCTGTCAATGTAAAATTAGTCCCTCTGAAACGCAAGATTCCTTTCCTATATGTTGTTATTTTAATTTAACAAGCTTAAGATTATACACTTGCCCCATGAAAAGGGAAGGTAAACTCTCACTACATTGCATACGCAGACTATATAACTGGCTATTCTACAGCGAATTTGAAAAGGTGTACAGGTCTCCAAAATCAGTATTTCCTCATTTAAAGAACATACGAGCTAAGAAGTCTTAAATCTCTGCAGCGAAAAAAAATACTAATGCATTCATTAGTTTTAGTGAATAGAGTTTATAGAGTTAATCTCTGCGATGGTCTTGTCATGGCCCTTTTTCAAAAAAAGACCTTCAAGGAGCAGTTAATACAAAATGCGGCAGTAAAGGTGCTAAGAAAAGTGATTTACCACATAGGGTAAATCTGATCCTGAAATATTTGCACTGGCTCTCAGTTTAACTTATTCAGCACAAAGTAACGTCCTTGTTGGTGCGTGTGTGTGACCTTGACCCATGAGCCCAGTTCAGTGTGATCATAAAGCCACTGTTTGAGTCCTTCAATGGGAGTGTGTCCACCAAGAGCAAAGAGGAACTGTGCGAGACGACCCTCCAGTGGTTGGACCGCCACTGCTCACTTCCTGTGCTCCGGCCAAGTGAGTGTAATCACACACACACACACACACACACACACGTCTGTACCATGAAGACTTTTAAACACCCATCTACTACCTACTCCTCCCTCCCTTCATTTGTATCCTCACACCCCCATTCACCCACCTCTCTCTCTCTCTCTTTCTCCTCTTCTTTTTCCTCCCCTGCAGTGGTTCTAGGCACCCTCAGACAGCTGAGCACCACCACCTCCATCATCGGCAACCCCTCCCTCCTGCCGGAGGAGGCCAAGCAAGCCGTCACCAAGCAACGTTCAGCAGAGCCCTGAGTCTACCTCCCCATGGGATCCACTCACCCGTCCACACAAGAACTCTGCCCAGGTGGAGGGCTGCCAGTTGGGGTGCTTATGAACCTTACCAGGCAAACGACTTCATGTTGACTAGACCTGAGGATTTTGTTTGGCTTTTTGTTTGTTTGTGTGTTTTCAGTTACCAAAAAGAAAAAGGGAAATTTGCGTCCTGGGACAAGTGGTGATGTATGGGTCAGAGATAAGGAGGAGATGTAACATGGAGCATGACTACATCGGTTTTGGTCTCTGACTGACATGTTTCTTTAAGTTACTGAAAAAAAAAGGTTTGTGACATTAAGGGCTCCCTAAGGGAGATCCCTGGGCCTTTAAGGGATCTTCTATGAATTTTTACTCCACTCCTCCCATGGGCTGCTTTTATTTATGTTGCTGTTTTAAGGACACACTACAGACATTTTGGGAAGAGTGGGGTGAGGGGGTCTAGCTTCGGAGAAACACCGACTCCCTCCCTCTCCCAGTGTTGAAGCTGGTCTCTCGTTGCACTTTCCCTCTGGTCCCCTTGCCCTCCATGTCCGTAGGAAGAGAGTTGGGAGATCAGAGCAGAACCCACTCTCTCGAGCTGCCACTCAGGGGTTTGCTTTTGTCTAGTCTTCCCCTTTATGCTCCCTTCGTTGTCTGAATGGAAACCAGACGTCTGCAGCATTCTTTTTGGTGTTACCTCTTTCTTCTGACTACGGCACTCTGTGTCATTATGTGCCTCAGCCCCTCAACAATGAATACCAGAAGCACAAGCCATATACTGTATGTGTGTGTGTAAGTGACTAAGAAAACTGGCTTTTTTCCTTTTTTTTGTTCTTGTTTGGGTTTTCCTCTTCCTCAGGGACAGTCACAGGTCAATCTGTTGCACAGGTCATGGATAACTTCACTGTGCACTGTTTTCAGCTAGAAATGAACACTGTGGAAAACAAGTGATCAGTCTTAACGGAGAGCATGTCCTCCACCAATGGTTCTGGCTTAACTGAGGCATGAACAGCAAACCGTTATTTAGCTTTAGTACAGATTGAATTTTGAATTTTGGTACCACCTCTGAGCAATTGCTACCATGTCAGAGAGTTTGTGTTTCCTGGTGGACTGTGCACATGCAAATGCGACTTGGCGACATTTTCAGTTTTAGTTGTTCAATTATTCAAAATCAGGGTTCAAGAATTTATTTAGAAATCCCTCAAGTGGAAATCCGGACAGATCTGATAAAGGGCTTCTTCAGCAATCTAGTCAGACTTGGGTCGTGTCAAGTGAGTGCTAACCCACATACTTCATGGTTTAGGCAATGCAGGAGCAGTGACAAGTTGACTAGACACTTCAGTTAGTGTGGGTACGGTTGGGGGGGATAAGATTTAAAGCAATAATGCATTTTGCCATAACCTCTGTGGCACCATCTCCATGATACATGTTCTTAACAGCAGAATAAATATTGTTTTGCTTTGTCTTTCTCCCCACTTTATTTTGTCATGGAAAAAGTTCATTTTTTCATGTAGTGGGCAGTATAATTTTTTGACACTCAAAAGAACTCAAGTTTGGCTAAAAAATAAGTCCCGGGCCTCATTTATCAACTGTACTTCAGCACAGTTGCGTAATAGGTGTGATCATTGCTGTGCAAAGTGTGGGATTAATAAACTTGTGTTTGAGCTTTGAAATGTGCTTTAATGTACACAAACGTATGTCCATGCTTACGCAGAAAACACTGAGGTGAAACTGCAGTACTGCTAGAGAACGACGATGTGTTCTGGTGTTTCAGTTTATGTATAAACGAACTGATCCATATCAACGGAGGCGGACACATGCATTAGTCTGAGCATAAAAAAAGTATCACAAAAAGGAAAGCAATTTGAAGATGTAGTCTTAAATCCACCCATCGGATGTTATTCCTACATACTTGTACCGGACTATGCACTAGTACAGTGATTTTTAGATGGAGTGGGTTTTATTGCAGATCACTGAGTATGAACAGTCTGAATACATTTAATAAATACCCGTTTTATACACATTTTAAGCTTGACTCTTACAATAGTATTATGAATGTTTTCACACTAAACAAGGGTCCTTGATTTACTTTGGTTAAAGGTATAATGCAAAGATTGAAATTTACCAAGGCTAGATCTAAATTACAGTATTGTACATACTATTTTGTCTTTACTTGTTTTCTGTCCAAATGAAGAAAGCCTTTTTAAACGTGGTCTGTTGTTTTATTTCCTGACACTTCATTGATGGATAATAGAGGACCATCTTTTTCTCCGCAATTGATGATTTATAACTAGGGACTACCCTTGGGGTCTCCGCTATAGAGATGTGGGAGAGAAAGTACAGGAGATTCTTGTCGGGCTTTTTGAAATGGGTAACAGCCCTACCTCTGCACTGGCTGTTCTAAAGCATGACTAGCAGATGGAATATGGGGAAAACTTTTTATATGCATCTGCAAACAGGGAGATCTGCCCTGATCTTTCCTACGTCCAAAGGTTAGCATATTATTATTACCATTACTATTACTACTACTACAACTACTACTACTAATAATAATAATAATAATAATAACAATGTAGAAAAGAATGAACATAAACCATAAACACTAAAAATGCATATGCATGTATTAATAAAAAAACAAAAAAAAAAAACACATTCATTGATTTCGTATTTTTCTTTTCCTTTTGTCAATTTGTATTAATGTTTCTAGACTTTTCCATAAGGTGTGTAGAGCTGAGTACGGGCCCCAAAATGGCCCTGACATGTTGGCAGCTTTGCAGCATCAAGTGGAGAGCTACAACAACAAGAATGAGGAGTGCTGTGCCTTAATGGAGACCTCTGCCAGAGGTAGTGATGGCCAGATCGTATTGACACTTCGAATGAAGTCTCGAGCATTTCACATCATTTTTATCCGACGCTCCGTATCGAGGCGTGTGTCAAAATGGAGAGATAACGTGACGTGACGTTTGAGGCCTCGGTTGCCGAATTTGCCGTGCTAGCGCGTTGAATCTAGGTTGATTTTGGTGGGACATCTTGACTATAAAGATGTCCCATGAAGAATATGCGCTCGTGGGTTTTTGATAATGGTTGGAGACTGTTTTTCAGAAGTGTTTTTTTTTTTTTTTTTTTGCGGTGGATTGTAACTTGTGCATTAGGCTACTAAGACTAACAATAGAGATGAACGAGAACAAGAAGAGGAAGTTTTCGCCTGGTTGGGAGTACCGGTAGTCTACTTTGATCCGATTTCTCCCAATAAGGTTGATTATGCTATAGTTTAAAAGGCTAAACAGTGTTACTTAACATGTAACAATATTATCAGTAGCTTAATGTCGTCATATGTTAAATTTACTTTTAAATTTACTTTTACTTTTTAAATTTACTATACATGTACAATATATCCATAGGTGAAATGTCAAATTCACTGCCAATTATAACTGAAATATAATTATATTTTATTATATATTATTATTAATTATACACGTAGCCTAATTGTATATTATTATTTCCTGTATTTATAGAAATGTACCACAATAGGTAAAGTGCCTGAAACTTCCTTAAATAAGCATGGTGCAATTTCTTCCTGTTTATTCATTCACCACTAGATGGCCTTAGTGAGCATTTGAATCTTAAGTGAGGCCTCATGAAATGAGCCTTTTTGCAACACATTTTGGTGAAAAGCTTTAAAGCTTCAACAAAGCCTCATCTTGCAATCACTAGCCAGAGGCACTCCTCTTGTTGTTGTACGCTCTCCCCTGATGAAGAAGGTCCATGACTTAAAACAGCGGGGAGATGTGTTTCATGGATTCCTCCGGGAATATGGACAGGGAGAGTTGCCGGGTGTTTTTACTCCTCACCCATAGTCCAGCTGGTGGTGTGCCTCTTGGGATTATCCTCTGCCAGTCAGAGGAAGAGGAAACCATCTTCAAGGGGCTGACTCTCTTGAAGCGAATGGTTGGAGAAAAGGCCTTCAGTGGTAGGGGTCATGAAGGACCCCAGGTCTTCCTGACAGATGACTACAGGGCAGAGAGGGGAGCTCTGGGAAGGGCATTTCCAAATGCTATTCTTCTCCTCTGCGCTTTTCACCTCCTCCAAGCTGTCTGGAGGTGGCTGTGGAGTAAGGAGAGTGGGGTGGACAAGTTGGACAGACAGGCTCTGTTCACCATCGTCAAGGACATGCTCTATTCCAGAGATGTTGGTGAGGTGGAGAGCATGTACACCCAGGCCAGACATCATCCTCTTGCGGTCAGGTGAATATAAGACATGAAAATGATGAATGTGTTAGTAGTAACACTAGGTTTGGTTATTTATTTTTAAACTAAATAATTCACAAAGACATTTAGAGCTACAAAGAACATTTAAGTCTAAAATAGGTTAGAATAAGTCCAGAGGTCCAATTCATTACATCCCTGTTCTAGATTAAGTGCTGATGTACAGTTTTGTAACATCATCTCTGTTTTGAAAATCACCTACAGGTATGAAAAATATCTGACATGGCTGTACAGCAGGAAGGAGTGCTGGGCTCTCAGCTACCGGGGCAGTCTCCTGACGAGAGGGCATAACACCAATAACTTTGCGGAGGCAGCAATGAGAGTCCTCAAGGACAAGATTTTGCAGAGGACCAAGGCTTTCAATCTGCCTCAGCTGTTCCATCTAATAACATCTAGGTTGGAAAGCTATTACAAATCAAGAATCACCAATGTTGCTCTTGGACGATGGGAGTCTTTCCGCAAGAAGTTCCTGCCCCAAGTGGCAAGCCAAATTTCACCTTCACAGATTCAGCAGGTAATTGCAAAAGGTTCTCTGGGAAAAAAAAAAGAAAAAAATCCTTTTCAATTTTCAGTTAGTTCAACAATACATGGCCTGACTAAAAACAATAGCTACAGTTGAGCTTATACAACAGTGTTTCTCCTAGGTCAAGTTCTATACTCTCCTGTAAAGTTTGTTTCTTCCTTTAGATTGAGAACCAAAAGTTCTTAATTAAAGGTTCCACCCAGACCTACATTGTGGACATGAGCATGGAGCTCTGTTCATGTCCAGCAGGACAAACTGGGGCACCATGCAAACACCAGGCTGCATTGGCAAAAACTTTTAACTGCATGACTAGCTCCTTTCTCCCGACATCAGCCGAGTCGAGGGCAGAACTTCTAAAATTAACATCAGGGGGTAAAGGCTATACCTGTCTACTGTCTACTGCAACTACTGTAATGACAATGACCAAATGTTATTCATAGCAAATTACAATCCAACATCATCTTTTCCAGAATCAATTTCACTGGACTTTTTGCAGCCCCTGATGATTAATTTGCCAGAGGGACACTCACACAACGGTAATTAGGCCTACATGTATAAACCAATCACCTGTATTCGTAGCTGTTAGTCACAGGCAACTAGACTTCTTTTGAAGCTTGGAGATATTTCACTTTCGATCCAGAAAGCTATATCGGTCCTAACTGTTATGTATAATCACTAAATGTCTTTACAAGCAATTTGTTTTAATTATATTAAAGGTTGGGTGATTCATGACACTTTTGTCATGTTGAGGGGTGTGGTCTACAATTTACACTTCAAGTTCCAAAAGATGTCAAGCTGCCTGAACACAATGACTACCATGACCTGGGTGAATGCGAATCAATCTTCTTGTGACTGTGTTATACAAAACATAGTTTAAAATCCAATTATCGCTTTTGTCTGCATTAACAGAGGCAGGAGAAACAACTCATAGTTCACCCCAAGAACTGACAGAACCGGGTTAGTTATTACACGTTTCTTGCTTCTACTTTTCGGAATTGTTCTTTGATTAATACAGTTTTTCTCAGTTGCTTTGGTGCATTTCTCAAATCAGAATTAAAATTCTCATAACTATTAGTTCAACCTCCACAACATTTAGACATTTGTACACATCATTGTAGCAATTTCTCCTTCCTCTGAACAAACTGCAAAAGCTGGTGGACATGTATCAGTTGCTTTCATACAATTCTCTGCTGGTTTTTAACCTTTCCATTTGCTTATGTCATGTCAGTCAAAATTAATTATACTTATAGATGCTGAATAGTTCTCAATAAAACTAAGTCTTACTTTCATTGCTTGAGTCATTACATACAAAAATGGTTGAAATAGTTATCAAATGTCAAATATTAGCTGTCTGTCAAGCAATTTCTATACCTTTTTGTATGAGTTTCTTTCCTGGAAATGTCTCCTAAGTTGAACTGTGTCTCAGGTGAACTTCAGCTTTCATTTACGAGGAGCTGTGTAAAGTATTACTGTAGTTGCCACTTGTTCACAGTCACTCATGGATGAATCCCATGTACCCTCAATTGGCAAGTACACTACATACAGTATGAACAGTATAAGCAGGACATACTGTGTACCATTTCTACAATTTTGTAACAAAGATATGGAAGTTTAGCATCGTGGAAGAGGGGTGAGGATGCAGGGGGAAAGTGGAAGGCGTAGAGGCAGAAGAGGCCAAATACAGTACACAGGCAGATTCCCAATCATTTTTTTACCCCTTGTAGTCACTTACTCCCCTAACTACAGCAATGTCTAACTTTACTGTAAATGACAAGTGGAGTATAGTTCTGTCCTGAGCATTTTTAGGTAGTGCCTCTGAGTACTGACCTTTTTATGTATTGGAAAACACTGACAGAATAAACTGTCATAATGAAAACATGAAATAGCAATTTGACTATCATGTTCATAAAGATGGTGTCAGTACTTTTCATTTTGATGGCACTGACAGTTTTATTGACATGAATACTTGCTTTTGAGGAATGGATTATCCATTTTGAGGAAATTACGCGCTTTTGCAGGCTATCCACTAGGTTTTGCAGTTTGCACTAATTGTTTTGAGAAATGCACTAACTGCCGTGCAAATGTTAATAGTGATGTGAGAAACCCACCAAATCGACTGAGAAAAACTGTATGTCACACTTCCACCCCACCCCCCTTTCCACACAGTCTCATTCCCAATTCACACTCCCACCCTATATCAGTGCACTGCACCTCTACTGCACACCTGCACCGTCGTCTTCTGCCAATTTTCTGTAATCCCTGTCCTCACAAACAACTGTACACATCCACTCCCCACAACAGTGCTTGAAGGGCTTAGTAGCAAGAGACAGGACCCTCTATTTCATCAGGGCTGATGGCGATGGCCAAGCAGTATCACCACCTGGAAGGCAATCCATCGAAACTATTATCATATCAGCTCTGCATAATTTTGGCAAAGTTTCCACTCTTGCTAGCAGGAGAGCAGCCACACTAAAAAGAGCTGCCAGGCGCCAAGGCCCAATGATTGGCTGCCAACCGACTGCAGTTGCTAGAAGGAAAGGTGGGACAGGCTCAAGAAGGCGCCATTCTGCTGGAAGACCTAAACAGCATTTGATCAGCAAGTCTGTAGCCTCAAATTCAACACATCGAAAGAAGCACAAAACACGTCTGCCTGTATCTCCTCCTGCAATGTGTTTGATTTAAAAAAAAAACAAAACAAATGTATCTCAGTAAAATGAATTTACAATAGGCAGCTTATGATGTGTCTCAGTGCTTCATTCCTATCTACTGTATGACATGGTAATTCTGAATAGTTTATGAGGTCAAGGAGATTAGATCTAGCTTATGTAGGACAGATCTTGCTTTGTCTACTCACATGTATTATACGGCTTTATGCACTGTGTTTGAACAAAAATGACAAAGAGTTGTTAAATAACAGATTGCAAAGCAATTTTATTCCAATGCATTTATAATTCCAAAGTTATAGCTATTCATAGTTAGCCTATATGAAAAAAGGCATGCACTGTCTGACCTAATTGATGATGAAAATCGTTGTAGCTCTAGTCAAACAGTAAGACATAATGCACTATTATGCTAAGACAGAAACGTGTACTGAAAACGTTACTTACCGGTGTTCCGGGTTAGTTGGTGTTCACGCTGACTGGTGATATTTGCGTAGTTTCGCTGAATATTTATAAGGCCCTGGCCTAAACCTGCCTATGGACCTGCCTCTTGGGATCTAAATGGGCGGGTTTTTGATTTCTCATATTGGCCAAACGCTGGTAAGCAACACAATAAAAATCATCTGAAAACTAATGTGTCCAGTTATTGTGTGATAGCCTACACAGTCTTTTAGCATTAATTCGAAGGCCTTGTGAAAAAAAAAATGCCCAAAGAAAGTGATCAATGGGATTCGATCCGTCAACAGAATAAACACCTAAGCTTACACTTCCAAGATTAACCAACTGAGCTAGTCATCGATTATGCCTGCCTCCGCACATAAATATATTGGGTTAGCGCTTCAATAATCACAAGTTA
>JAGFZM010004102.1:0-58071 GCA_017657215.1 Limnothrissa miodon
CTCTCTCTCTCTCTCTCTCTCTCTCTCTCTCTCTCTCTCTCTCTCTCGCTCTCTCTCTCTCAGTTCAATTAAATACAGTTAAATCCAAGTAGGCAAGGCAAGACAAGGCAAAATGTATTTGTATAGCGCATTTCATACATAAGGCAGTAGGCTTTGTTAGCATGACAAACATTTTTGCATAGCCAAAGCAGAACAAGTTTACATGCAAAGTATCATGAAGTAGAGTGCATGACAAACATAAGTGTCAAACAATAGACAAACTGGTGTATGCTTTGTATTCATGTCTGTGTATGTGTATTCATGTCTGTTGGTATGTATGCTTACCATGTTGTGTCAGAAGGTTGCATGTTTCTGATGTTGATACCTAACAACTTTCCCTTGCCCTTCCCTTTGGCATTCAAAAATGTAATGCAGCTGCTGTCTGACCCTGCTGTCTAAGTAAGACAGACAGTACCACGTGTGGAATTGGGGTTGTACATTTATCAAAATTTCTCACAGTGAAGGAGAAAGTGCATGCTGTGATTTTTATATTAATTGTCTGTATATGTGCATGTTCTGTTATATGTTCTATATCTAGGAGGGGGCAACTCTGCAGTACTCTGCTCCTGAGATCAATGACAAGGTCAGCTTTCCTCCAGAGACAATCAGAGCATATGCTAGAACCGTACCAACCAACATGTGTTATAACACTCACACTCTCACCCCATCCATTCTCTCTCCCTCTTTTCCTCTCTTTCTTTCTTTCATCCTGCTTCTTTTATCCCCCACCTGTGCTTCCACTCCCTCTTCTTTATTCTCCTCCTCCCCCCCGTTTATCACCTCCCTTCATCACACACTCCATCTTATCTTCTCCCTGTCTGTGGACACTCTCCTTTTCTCCCGTCACTTGTCTTCCTCTCTCCCTCTTCTTCCACATGTCTTCCTCTTTTAGACTTTCAATAAGGCAGTTGGTGTGCTCACTCACTCACTGTTCCACAGTGGTGGAGCACAGGTCTTCAGTGCCACTTCACTGGGTAACCTATTGGTCTGGGCCCAGAAGACTGAAAGGACAGGATTAGACTGTAGCTACACTGCACTCAAGTTTGTGCCTCTGCAGGAGGAGGCTATTACTGTCCTCACAGAAATAGACAGGTGTGTGTGTGTCCATGCTTTTGTTTTCAGGCTAATCTGACACTTAATCACATTTCTTCACACATTTACAAATTTACAAGTCAACTCTGTGGGCAGTTATGACACTGATTGTGTGTGTGTGTGTGTATGTGTGTGTGCATGTGCATGCCCTGCAGCTATATAGTTACTGGTGACAGCAGGGGCCATGTGAAGTTCTATGACAGCAGTCTGAAGCTGATCTACCACTACAGTGACTTTAACCTGGACTCCATCAGCTCACTCTCATTTGGGACCAAACTGCCCAGTGGACCCATAGGATACCCCAGTGATTGCACACTCCCCGCCAGACCCTTCACTATACAGTAGGAATTAGTGTTGAGTGTGTGTGTGAGTGAGGTTACATAGTTTACCCAAGTACTTGCAGTGTACTAGATCACACTGCAGACTGCAGACTGCTTGAATTCTGTAGTGTAATGATGAAGTGAGTTTGGTAAATTCAGCTCTGCTTTTTTTAATCTGATCTGTCAGGACGTATTCTTCGCACCATATACATTTGAGATGTAGCATTTTTGACAAGCAAGTTAGTCACTGATTTTGGGTAGTTCTGAGGTTTTTTTTTGTTCCTTATGTCCACCTATAGGAACTTAGTCATCTCCACAGAGACGGCTATGGTTGTACATGTGACATCTCAGGGAGGAGTGGTGCAGACGTTGCTGAAAGAGCACGCTGATTCGCTGCATGCTGTGGCCTGTCACCCACGACAACATGTGGTTGCCATGGGCAGCAACAGCGGCATCCTGAAGGTGTGGAACTACGAGCAAAAAAGTTTGGTGTGCAGCCGCCTCTTCCAGAAAGACCCACAGATCCAGTGCCTGGCCTATGATCCATATGGTGTGTATAGAAACGACCAATGCAGGGAATGTATGATTAATTTCTATTTGTATGATCTTAACCAACAACTGTTTCTACTGTATTTCTGTGTGTGTGTGTGTGTGTGTGTCTCTGTGTGTGTGTGCGTGTGTTGTGAACAGGTGTATATCTGGCGGTGGGGTTTGCAAATGGAGTGGTGTGTGTGTTAGATGCTTGCAGCCTTCTTTCAGAGGATGTAGACAGCTTCACCTACAGCTCTGACTCCATCACACACATCGCCTTCTCGCATGACTCCCTTTACCTTGCCGCCGCTGTGAGTGTGTGTGCCCGCTTTCAGCTGACCTACTGTATGTGGTAATTTTATGCACCCTGTGTTCACCACCTACTGTGTGTGTGTGTGTGTGTGTGTATGTGTGTGTGTGTGTGTGTGTGTGTGTGTGTGTATGTGTGTGTGCATGTGTGTGTGTATATGGGATCATTTTAGGATGAGGGTAAGGCGGTGACACTGTTCCGCTTGTGTTCTGAGGGGGGCTCTCAACGCTGGCGCTACCAGGGTCGCCACCACTCTCACTACATGCCCATCCAGGACCTGCTCTTTGGGGAGCAGCTGGACACTGGGCTGCCCAGACTTCTGTCCCTGGGAGAGGACCGCAGGCTGGTCAGTGTGCTAACACACAGATATACACACAGACACACACACTAGTAACAACATAGACAAGCATAGTTAATGGCATTCATGGGGTTAAGTTTCATATAATGCCATTTTTCATATTCAATTTTTCATATTCCATTTTTGTACATTGTATATGTGCGTGTGTCTGTGTGTGTGCTCGTGTGTAGGTAGAATATGACCTGCAGGCAAGTGGTGATGACAAGCTGGTGATTATGAGTGCAGAGAGGATTGAGCAGAGTGGCGTGCCAACATGCATGACCTGGTACCCACCCCTCACCACAGAGCACTTCCTGCTCACCGCTTCCCACCTCTTCAAGATGAAGCTCTACAACAGCACCACCAAGATGTGCAGGTCAATAGACAATCACACACACAAAGGCACATACACAGATTTAAAAACAAATTTATTTTTAGAAGATACTGTATATCTTTCACAAAATACTTTTGGCTCCTCTCATACCACACACACACACTCTGATCTGATTGAATTTAACAACATGATCATTTTTAACAGCTCTGTATTGCACACACACACAGACAAAGACTCACTTTGATTATCAAGGATATTCTCATTACTCTCTGATCCTTTTCTGATTCTTCAGGAAGACGCTACTGGGCCCCTGTTTTGGCACTCCTGTCAGGAGGATGATGATGTTGCCACAGAGCACTGATGGAGACCCCAATGCCCGCTACATGGCCTATATAACCACAGACAAGGTGAACAAACTCTGTCTCTCTCACACAACAAACTTACAAAAACAAAGTAAGAGTATAGACACAGCTATGTGTCAAGTTGAAACAACCAGTACTAAATAGTAGCATGGCAGCTAATGTGTGTGTGTGTGTGTGTGTGTGTGTGTAGGTTGGGCTGCAGATCCTGCCCTTGGATGGAAACCCTCATCGCTGCAGTGCCCAGCTGTGTCATCCTATGGGTGTGTCTGGCATGGCTGTCTCCTATGAGGGCCACTATGTGTTCACTGCGGGGGGGAGCCGACTGCACAGCTTTCTGCTGGGACATTAACCTCAGGTGAGGTGTACCTACCACTCACTTAGCCTGGCCGGCACACACATACACACACACACACACACCATGCAAACAGACTGAAATATAGCTAACTTTAACTGAACTGTGTGTGTGTGTGTGTGTGTGTGTGTGTGTGTGTGTGTATAGTGCCTTAGAAGCTGCAGCTGCCTTGGGAGGTAAAGACCTCAAACCCTTTTACAGTCTGCTTGAAGGGGGGAGAGATGGCGAACTCTTCAGGGTGAGTGTGTGTGTGCATGTCAGCAAAAGCTCTGTTTTCATCTAGTGCTGAGCTTGCACTACATTACTGCTTGTGAAATTAGATCCCTTTCATTCAAATCTTTTCATTTTCTTTTTCAGACGAACTGAGCTAATGACCCATTTCAATAAAAAATGTCATAATAATATTGTGCTCATAAAATTTTGTCTAGTTTTGGTATGACATAAACCCCTTTGTTTCCATAGAGTGTCTAGTATGTTGCGATTTTCTCGAATTGTTGATGTAATTTATTTCACAAATTCAGTAATTAGTTATTAATTACTAATTTCTGGTTTATCGCTAATTCTGTCACATATGTGCGTGTGCTTATGTATTTGTGGATGTGTGTGTTGGCCTGGAAGGAAATGGAGGATTACTTCTACTACAGCCAGCTGCGCAGTCAGGGTCTAGACAGCATGCAGACGCGGCAGGTGTCCACCCACATCCCGCTGGCAGAAGTGCCCTTTGTCATGAGGGCCCTTGGCTTCTACCCCACAGAACAGGAGGTGGCTTTTCAACCTGTTGTACCTGAGCACTCTCTCACTCACTCAGCCAATCACAAACTACTCAGCACATTTGACAGTGGGCAATCACAATTGTGTCAGTTTTTATTTCTGTCAGTTACTCAGTTGAACACACTATAAAATATAAGTTTGATGGGGATTTGTACTGTGGTAGTAATGATCAAAGTGCCCAGTTGGATAATAGATAGAATGGACAGAAAGGCTCAAGGTCTGTTTTTCCAATCCCATGTCTCTCTCTGTTGGACGCAGCTGGAGGACATGCAGAATGAGGTGAAGTTTAGTCGCTATGCGGAGACAGGCCAGTACGTTACCCACGTAGACCTGCCCGAGTTCATCCGGCTCTTTGTTAACCACCGTCCAGCGCAGGGCCTCAGACTGCAGGAGCTCCACTGGGCCCTCAGTGTCCTGGGGGAGAGTGATTGCTCCGGGCAGGCTCACATTCCACGAGAGCGCCTGATGGAACTGCTGCAGGCCAGAGGTGCGTGTGTGTGTGTGTCTGTGTGTGTGAAGAAGATGTGTGTGTGATTTATAAAGTTACCCTGTGTGTGTGTGTGTGTGTGTGTGTGTGTGTGTGTATGTGTATGTGTGTGTGTGAACAAGGTGTGTGTGTGATTTATAAGGTTACCCTGTGTGTGTGTGTGTGTGTGATTTAAAAGTTTACTATGTTTATGTGGACACATGGGCACATTCCAGTGGGCCACAGAGAGGTGTGTTCACAGGCAGGCACATTCATGTATACTGTGTGTATTCAGGAATATATGACTGTGTCCCCATCTGGAAACAATATGCTGTTGTGGGGTAACTTCACTTTTGCCATCAGTGTGTTAGCTTTTAGGTGTGCATAAATGTACAATATGTGTGTTTGTGTTTTTCACAATGATTTTCTTATTATGTGTGCCTTTATCCTAGAAATACTATAATAATTCTGTGGTCAAGACCTATTAATACCATGGACTAATCAATCACCATCTGAGAGACTGAAAACCATAACAAGTTAAAACCAAAAAATGATGATAGGAAGTTTTTTCTCCTTTTTTTGCTCCTGTTGCTCATTGGTGCTCTTTGTTGTGAAGCGCTATGAGACATGTCTTTTGTAAAATGTGCCATACAAATAAAATTGAATTGAATTTTTGGTAGGAGAACACATGACAGAGGAGGAGCTGGTGGAATGTTTCAGCACACTACTGGGGGAGAGCCCTGACGGGGGGAGGTCTCAGGGGCAAGGTGAGCCTTCTTTAGGACAGGATTTTGGATGCCTATTGCAGTTTGGCATCTTGGAAATCTGTTGCACAATTAGTCAAATGCCTTTGTCTCTCATATTCAAATTTATTTATACATTTGCACTGTAATGTGTATCTATCTATCTATCTATCTATCTATCTCTCTCTCTCTCTCTCTATACACACACACACACACACACACAATGTACTAGTTTCCTACTGCTTAGGGTTCTAGGGTTAAATACCTTTCTCCAGTTCCTCCAGTAAGCATAGATCATTGAACCCTGTGACATGGCAATAGGCTAACCACTTAGAATCTAGTTTAAAGGTGCTATGAGATTTTAGTGCAGTTTTATTTTTATCTAAAAATGTAGGAATCTCCCCTTGACCGGCTAGCTTTCTGTGGTCAGTGGTTTGCAATACTTGACTGGAAAAAAATGGATAATACGATATGTTGTATCAGGACCTCTTTAGATGACAAAGTTGCAGGCAATGCCTACTGCCTTAATGACTCTCCTCCTACCCCTTTATGACTCCTCCTAAGATAATGATGATTGCTGACTGAGTAGAGACTTGGACAGAATGGACAAGATACAGAGAACAGTGATGCCAGAATGTACAAAAACTCCTTATTTACAGGGCCTTTAACCGTTTACAGGGCCTTTACCTTCATGTGTTCTAGAATAAGATTTTCTCTCTTTCCCTCTCACTCTGACACAGAGACCCTCCTAGAGACTGAGATCCCTGCAGAGATCACCCTGGAAACGTTTGTTAAAGGCATCCTGGGATTTCCTCTTAGCAACGAAGAGGCCTCAATCTCCTCTTCTGACGTCTCCTCAGTTCTGCCTCCAAAAGATGCTGATGAAGCACAGTCAGAGGGACACTAGCTTAACAGCTTAACATATATTGGTATGAAAGCACAGCACACACTCCCTGTTGCTTTCAACTTAATGTCACATTAAAATTTAAAGTATGAATGGAAGTGAACCATATGCTCGGATACCTAAAAAGTATGCTGGATGGAAAAAAATTGAGAACAATTTGCATTCCATCTGTTTGACTGAAATTAACCTTTTGGAGGTGTATGGTAAAAGTAGCAGCAGTAACATGTATGCTTAAATCTGGGTCTATTGTGTTTGTAGTTTCTTTGTTTGATGTAAAGCCATTTATTGATATACACAGAAATAAAACAGAAGTTTGAGTCATTTAGCAGTGTGTGATATTTTTTCGTTTTTTGGCATTCTTTAAAAAAATACATTTCCAAATCAACGACCGAGATCTGAGCTGACCTGAGGTGTAATCATTATACAAAATAGGTGGTAAATAGTTACAAAGCTAATGCAAAGTAATAATTTGTTTACTCCTTTTATTTTGCACTACAGCCACTATATTACCGAAGAGTTGCTATTAACACCAAGAAACGGATAAATTCTCTGTGTCTCCGCGCACTGCTGTCTGCTCACTAGTCCTGGGGGCACACTGTTCTATGTGTGTCCAATATGCGCAGGCGCGTAGCCGCTCTCTCAATCCTCTGTTGAGCATTCGCATTGTGTCTAAACAGCCGGCGAGCTAAAAAGATATTTTACCAACAGCAGTAATGTCGGGCAGGTCGGTCCGTGCGGAGACCCGAAGCAGGGCGAAAGATGACATCAAGCGGGTTATGGCCGCTATTGAGAAAGTACGAAAATGGTAAGCGCAAAAAAGGCATTACACGTTATCCAAGGACAGAAAGACTGTGGGGGAGGAGAGACAACGAGTAGAAACAATGTAATGAAACCAAAGAGGGGCTTTTATTGAGTTCGATTTTTGGTCGGAATCTTCCTTCGGTTCAGGTGTACCGTAGAAGCGCGCCTGTAAGTGACTGTGCCGGTGATTTTAATCGAATATTACTTACTATATAAGACGATTTTCTTCCATTAAAATTTAATGTGGGTTGAACCTAGAAGCCATTTCGTTGCAGTCACATGAAGCCGTTGCTGTTTGAGCCTGTAATGCCGGCTATAGAGCGCTTTGTGTGCTCGGAATGTTCAGTGAGTCGTTTCAATCGGCAATAGTTATCTACACTTAGTGAGTGACTTGCGGCACGACGAAGGCGCTGTAGAGTGAGAATACTTTTATACGTTCCCGGGGTTTTAAATGTAGCGCTTGGAGTGGTTCTTCCAGCAGGACAGAAATAGGCGTGCGTTGGGGGCTGGGAGACATAGCACGCAAGTTTCACACGCAACTGCGTTTAACAAGGAAAAAGGGAAAGCGATTGTTTGGGAACTCGAAGATTATAAGAGTATGTGACTTTGGGTTGGATGATTAACCATTTATAGTTTTGTGTTTATTTACATTGTCTTGTTTTAGATTTGGGTCGATACTGTCTAGAATATCAAATTATGTCGACTAAGCCCCATGTCTTCTGACATGTTTGGAAATCAGTTTGGCTGCTATTGTGATGGCTTGACAGTTACGAAATTCTATTTTTAATCCTAAAACTATTAGGTTAAAGCCTGTTTTGTTTTATAAAATCTAGATTGTAAAAGGTTCATTCATTTTTATAGGCTAGACTTATTTTGCTGTATAGGGCTATAATAGATGCATAGCATAAAACAGGCAATTCACTTTTGTTGACCTCAGAAATGTTCATTAAATATGCCCATCGCAGAAGTGAGTGGAAACAAGTTAGGCTACCTGTATATTGATCAGCCACCTATTTATTGGCTGCCTCGCTGAACCAAATCTAGGTAAAGGGATGTATTCCCAAAAAAGTGGTGTAAGGAGGCTAATAAAACGGGCTTAGTTAAGATTAAGAGCCTGGTAGAGACCTACCTCCTAATTTAGACAGTTGGCTTTGTTCAGTTAAGAGAATATGCGTTCCAGGCTCTATCATATTACTACCTCCGGTTTAGATTATGTAGGTTCGCCACATATTAGGCTATCTGAATTCCCCAAAGTTCAGTCAAGCTCTACGTGGAAGCTTAAACAGAAAAGCTCAGCTCGGCTGCGTATTCAAAATGGCAAGGGAATCCTTTGGGAATGGTTTTGGAGAGTGGGGTATCTGCAGGGACTCCTTGTCCTATGGGAGCACGCTATGACATCCTCTGGACTGGAGCTAATACGCCCAGGCATTGTGCTATGGCGATTCATCTGCAGCACAGTGAACCCCCAATGTTTCCCACTTTAATGTCCTTTTTAACCAACTTTTCCCATTCCATCTGCAATGAGTTGAATTTATTAGTATTTGTGTTGACTGTTCTGCGGTATAGAGTAGGCCTACATATAACTTGCATCCAAGATATCCTCAAAGATTTTTTATTATTATTTGTGATGGAATGTTTCAGGTGATTTCCAGATAGTGTATTTCTAGTATAATATAATATACTTTTTTGACGCATGGGGGAAATTTGGTGTCTGTGTTTATCTCAATTGTGAATTAGTGAAACACTGTAACACACACAGTGAGGTGACTACAGACCAGTGTTGGTGTAGGCGGCCACTTAAGCTGTGATTGTAGGTATGCAAGAGCAGTGCTAGTAGGCTGACCCTGAAGATGTAGTAGACATCTCATCACCATCCATTTGCTTTTCATTTTCTTTTCACTGTGAAAAGGATGCCTTTCACACACCCTACCCCCAAAGCTATTAATAAAACACTGTGTAAAGTCTGTCTGGGACTATATGGGAGGAGTGTTTTACCTTTCAGATGTCTTAAGTTTTATATTTGGTGTAGCTGGCAATGTTGCTTTAGACAAACATCTATTAATAAATATAAACTAATGAAATGTAGAGTAGTCCATTGTCTAGCCCACATTTACACATTGATACATTTGGGTATGAATGTTAATTGTCTCCTCAGGGAGAAGAAGTGGGTGACTGTGGGTGATACTTCTCTCCGAATCTACAAGTGGGTTCCAGTGACAGAGCCCAAATCCGATGATGTAAGTAAACACAGGCACAGATGCCCAGACCTAAAGGATGCCTTTTAGGGTCCCAGTTTTATAGATGAATAGTTATGCTTAAAATGAAGAGATGACGGATTGAGTTTATAGCATTACATCAGGGTGTATTTTATATTTTGCTTCCAAGAACAGGATCAGATAAGGTGGGAACATTTGTAGGCTTTTGATTTCTTTTCACTTTGACTCATTATATATGAATCTAATGAAACCATGTAAGGGTTGTGTGACTATCTTCTGTTTGACATGTCTTGACAGAAGAACAAGAACAAAAAGAAGGGCAAGGATGACAAGTATGGGTCTGAGCTCACTACTCCAGAGAACAGCTCCTCCCCTGGGATGATGGACATGCATGGTCAGTGGTGTAAACCCAGGACTTGCTCACCACACTCCACTAAATTTCCTCATGAATTCCATCAATTCCATGTTTCTCAGCTTCTCTTATTTTCATTTTCCTTCTCTCTCACTCTTTCATTCACAACTTTATGCTCTCTGTCTGTTTTTCTGACAGATGACAACAGTAACCAGAGCTCCATTGCCGACTCTTCTCCGCTGAAGCAGGAGACTAGTAATACCACAAGTCCTGTCCCTGAAGCCATAGCAACGTCTCAGAGTGACAGCACAGAGGGCAAGAGTGAACAGAGTCCGTCGCCACCAAAGGAGACACCAGTGGCTAATGGCAAGAGTGGTGTGTTCGTTTTCTCTCACATACATACATACATAGACAAATACACCCAGAGAATGTCTAGGTGGCTTATGTTGCAATGCAATATTAAAGCAAAAAAAAAAAAACTATCTGCCTCAGTGGCAGGTTACACCTGACCATACATGGCCATGAATATGGGTCAAAATGCTGATATGCTACATGTCTTCATACATGTAGAAGTGTTCACACATTGTAGGAGCAGATTTTGATTAATGGTCAAACTGTTACATAACTGCTGGCACACAATTGGGTCCAAAATATTTTTAAAAAGGCTGTTTTTCTCATTTTGGTTCAATACATCACTACAATATATTTTAAATGAAACCCTGGGTGCAGACTTTCAGCTTCATTTTGATGGACTGAACAAAAAACACAATAATAATAAAACACAACCCTCTTATTTCAGGTGCTCAAAAAAAGTAGTAGAAAATGCTTTGCAGGCAACGACTGCCTACATCTTCAACCCCCAAATTTTCAAATGCTGAACATCCTTTTTCTAAAAAGAAAAAAAACCCTGGACTGCACTGGCTTTTAGCTGTGGTTTGTTTGTTGGTCAGCAAATGAAATCCAAGATCAATTGGGTTGAAGTGACGAGCCATTAACAATATTCCGCTTTTTATGCTTTAGTAAACCCCTGCGTTTTGGGTCATTGTGCATTATGGTGCACTGGCCAATCAACTTGACTGTTCTGTGGGACATCATCAAGCAACATGATTGTCCTAGTGCCAGAGGCAGCCAAGCACACTTCTCTGTGCTGTGATTGGTATACTGCCTTCTTCTTGCCATTGTTCTGATAATTAATCCAAAGAATGATCCAATGTTCCAAAATTGTGCTGGCTTTTGAAATTATTTTTACTTAAAATGGTTTTAAGTCCAATCTGGCTTGCACTTTGTAGTAAACCCTCCGTGTTTGTTTTTAATGAAGTCTTCTCTTTATGAAAATTGTCAGTATTGAAAGGACAACATCAGATTTGGCTACTTGTAATATTTCTTTTCTGACTGGGTGGCCTGAAAGGTTTTTGACTGCATGTTGCCCAGTATGTTCATAAAATCTTCCAATATGCACAAGAATCAATTCCAGACCTTTTATCTACTTGACTGACAATGGAATGGTAAGCGAAATGTCCACACATTGCCACGAAGTAGCCTTTGAGTCAAGTGGCTAATTACTTTTGGTCCACGAAGAGGTTGTAATGCCTAAACCTTTCATTCAGTTTGGAAGTGGATACCCTCAAATGAAAGCTCAGACTCCGCACTTTATTCCCGCATATGCTACTGTAAACAGGGTTGGCTAAATAAACATTTTTTTTTAAATCTGTGACCAAATATATATGGACCTAACTGTAGATGCCTAGGTAGTAGCATACTTTAAAAACTCTAATATAGAAATCAGTAGAATTGTATGGATGCTAAGTGGTAAGAGTTCACACTTGGCTAGCTGTTGAAGCTTTTTTATTCGGTCACCACAAGGTGTTCCTATTGTGCAAAAATTACAGTAAATGTTTAAATTCTCTTTTTTTCTTTCTTAGAATTTCCGAAGAAGGATGGCAAGGGTTCAGGAGAACAGGAAGCTTTTTCAGAAGCTTCAAAAATTCCCCAGGTATTATTAAAGCACACATGCAAAGCATGTAACTATTCTGTTTGGATGTAGGTATATGCATATATCAAAAGACAAAAGTGATTTATCTAGTCTCCAAACCCCTCACTGCCTGATTTTCTTTTTTTTTCTCCTAGGAATCAGAAGAGGGTGCTCCACCCAGCAAGAAGGGAAAGCTGGAGTACTCCAGCTCTGGGAGTCGAGAGGATAGCTAACTCTGTCCACTTTAACAGAGTCCTACACCCTACCCAACCCCTCTCTCACCCTCTCTAGGTCAAGCCTCAGGCGCCTGTAGTTTCAGCTTTTCTTTGGGTTTTGTTAGAAAGAAAAGAAAACTGTGAGACCCGCTGCTGATGTTACACACACAGACACGCACGCACCCCTATGTGTGAGTGCACTGTGGCCGTAGATAAGTCATTTTCTCCAGGCCCCCTTCAATAGTTTTCCATCACACTCTAGAGGGTCCACTCACTGTTCTCATCTGGCCCTCTTTCTCTTTGTCCTGCTGCTGTAGTATACATACATACATACACACACACACACACACACGGCTGTCACCTTTGCCTCCTTTCCACAGTCATGGGAGTGTCCAGCCCAAGGCATGTTTGAAGACTGTGCTAATAGCCACACAGGGGCCAGATACACTACATGACCACCCTGAGTCACAACAAAGCAGATGTGATGGGTATTTTTTTTTTTTATATATATATATTGATTCTTTATCTTAAAAAAATGTTCTCAAGTGTCCTCTATTCCCCTCTCCATTCTTCATTTTGTTCCACCCACATTGGTCACACAAATGCATACAGTAATCCGTAATCTCCGCACAGCCTCCACTTACGTAGAGGTGTAGATCTGTGTATGCCCAGTACTGTGAAATGCAGGTTATTATGTTCAGCAACCCAACAAACCTCTTGATGGTACCAGTCACACTGCACACGTGTCCTCATACCACATGTAAACACTGTTGCAGTTTTTATATATATACCATACATCCTTAGAGCCTTGTTGTGTGAGAGTAGGCTATTCAGACCCCAAGACATAAATAGGCTATTCTCTAGACCTGTTGGTAGATGATAACCGACACAACTGTGTTTGTGTGTGAGAGGTAGTACTGCTGATTGAAGATGGACCATGTGGATATAAGGAGTATGGTGTGCTTGCTTAAAGAACACTACAGAAGAAACATAGCTTGTGGGAGCAGTGTGCTTGTTGACATATAGCGCCTTAGCAAGGGCATATGAGTGTGCTGGCATGGCAGTTTGTGAGAGATGTATTCTCATTGCCTAGTTGTCCCACAGATCCAGTGGAAAAGACAAATGCATAAATTAGACCTGGTCAGACGGCATCTGTGTTTTTAGAGAGGGGGTGGGGCAATATGCAATGCCTCAAGGTCCAGCAGTGCTGGTACTTCAGACACTAAAAGTTTCCATTAAAATTCACATTGCTCGCTAAGGTATGTAAATATTTATACCAAGTTATTTTTTTTTTGTTGTTACTCTCTTTTTTTAACCCGAGTCCAGCCAAACTGTTGCCTTGTAAGTTCGGTCTCTGAACCTGAGGAAATTATAGAATGTTAGTCTTGGGACCATTAGTGTTTAGTTTTTTTCTGGTTTGTTGTTTTTCACTCTGCATTAGTAGTATTGTACAAAGGTTATGGTTGCGTTTCACTTATTTATTCCATATGTACTTATTGGTTTTATAAAAAAAAAAACGAATAAAAGTACTTTTCCTTGTAAACTTGCTTCGTTTTCTTTAAAGGCGCTCTAAGCGATAGTGTTTGATGTCACTTCTTGTTGACGTTTGAAGTATTGTCAAACAAAACGGAGGATAGCTCCCTCCTCCCCCTCCCTCCCATGCTTCCTGAAAGACTCATGAACGTGCAACCCCCACCCAACCCCTCCTCCAAATCCTTCTTTTCGTTTATTGGCTGGAACACTGTTTGTTATGTTTCGTTTCGTTTGTTATGCTAGGTTTGCCCACTGTGTTTTGTGGAGCCTGGGATGTCTACAGAGACCGTGTTTTTTTACAGTGTGTTCAGGAGACAGGGAGCTAGCAGATTGTGAGGAGATGTTCGCTCTACACATGTTTTAGTCCTAAAAATGCGTCACATCGCTTAGAGCACCTTTAATTGTACAAAGTGATCTTAGTTGATTATCTGGGTGCTGTACAAAATGCATTATACACAATATAACACAAACACAATGTAACAACAATCACTGTGGAATAATATTTCGCAGGATTGTTCCCATTTCCACATAATATTTAGGACGATTGTTCCCATTTACCGTGCATTGGTAATCTCGCCCCCTAGTCTCTGCACCAGTAGCTGAATCCCCATGTCCCAAGGTGCATACCCAAAGCCCTGAATCCCAGAAAGACTCAACTGGCATCCATCAGCCATTATGAAGTTGGTTGATGTCAGTTGAGTTATCCAGTGGTCAGGGTTAAGGAAGACCTCGGGATTCAAAGAAAGGTGGAACATCAGTGGCCTGTTTTCATGTGCGGCCACACATCACATCTTTTTTTGCTTCCAGTTGTGTGACTGATGGCTTGAGGATGCGCCTGAAGGTGAGGTTGATTCGTGGAGCATGGCATTTCTTGCGCACGGGCAGGCTGTGATACCAGTGTTTGTTGGTGGGTGCGTTCATGAGCAGCAGGCTTCCGTGAGCCAACTCCAGTTTGACAGGTGGTGGTCCATCTTTCTTAGCACTGTTACGACTTCTCTGGTGCCGAAACACGAAATCCCGTGCAGCGCCCAAGGACACAGAAGCAATGGGACAGCATGGGTCAAGTTCTCGCTCGTCATCACGATGCTCCCCCATGTGGTCAAGACCATCTTTGTACCTATGAAAAAAGACATAAGGCATGATAACATCCTACAGTAAAAAATTAATTGTCAGTCTTTTTATATAGAATAAGAAAGAACGAGAAATATTTGAAACCTTTTTGAAACATCTGCTTCATTTCTAACTGCAATACAAGTTGCTGCTTATAGATAAGATAGACCTAAAATGTGAAAAACGCAAAATGTACAACTCGACAAAAACTGTCATCGTCATTGACAAAACTTTGGCCAGGGCTGTAGGCCTTTGGGCTCTTATTCTCTCACCTGTTTATTAACACAAAATTGAAAGTGTGCCCAGTTGCCTTGGTGACGGCATCCCGTACATTTTCCAGTGTTGGGGTCCAAGGACGAGCGAGCAGATGCAACCCAGAGAACGAGTACATCAGCCCTTCATCACCATAAGTCGCCTGCTTCCGTGGAACACTGTAGATCTTCCCAAACACTTGCACTTTGGTCTGGTCAGCTGTGCAGATGTTGCACAACAAACACAACAAGCAAGGGGAAAATAAAATGTCTAGTAATGGCTAATGACTAGTAAATGAGTTGGTAAACACTCTGTGTAAAATGTCTGCTTTCTTTGGTAACGCTCACCTGTGAAGTACTCAACCTCTTTTTCTAGTGCATTAAAAAGCTCATTAGCCTCCTCTTTCTCGAACAGCTGGCAGTAGTCACAGTCCAAACCCTCAGCTTCAATTTTCCGCCAAGGTATTGGATGCGAGAACTCCTCAGGCAATGAGTTGGCCTCTTCTTCCTCCTCATAATCCTCACCCATCTCCGCCTCAGGCTCTTCTCTGCTCTTCTTGCTGTGATGAGCCTCTTCAAGTGCTCCCTCATGCCTCTTCCTTCTTTGTGTTCCAAACGTGTCCATCCCAGCACCTGCACTTCACACAACCAATGGCAGATTATAGTGTTATAGTGTTCCTGTTACAGTGAAAATGTTTATCTATATTTACAGACTATTACTGCAAATATAGATTCCTTCAACGTGGATTATATTTCACATGCATATTTACACGACAACAGCAGCAGTGAAATGTAGTCATGAATCAGCAAAATAGTATGGGAACATTTTGACCTAATATCGAAAGGTAAATGTGTTTTACAGGCTATGCTACCTGTAAGCAAATATAGCCTACTATTTTGCTCTTAACCAGGTGTCATATATGATAATTGTTACTTTAGGTTTGGTGCACCCACAAAAACTTTCCTATGGTAATAGCAGTTCTTTAATGCCAAGTTCTGAGTGCTGCTACTGCAACATTCTGTGCGCTGAAAGGAAATCTACAAATCCACCTAATGCCGTAAAACACTCCCTAATAAGCACATTTCCTCAATATGACCTGCTTTGTTGCATGTTCCCCACTTCCCACACAAGCACATTTGTATCACACAAGCCCTTTTCCACAAACCACCTATGGTGTAGCAAACTCTTTCACATTTGAACTGTATTTGAAGACAACACAGGCCTTAACTACATAGGTATGTATACATCATAACATTATATATATAAGTATTATCAAAATTATGAGTCACATATTGTAATTATTATAATATAATGAGTCTCATATTATTATGAGTCCTTAGTGTAGAAACTGACAAAAGACAAAACACGAACTATCTATTGGTTGAATAGCAGCATCAGCAGTCATTTTTTTTTTGTATTTATTTGTATGCCGTAATTTTGTCCAACCGCCAGATGTCGCCATGTTACTTTGATACTTCGAACCTATTTGCAGTAAATTCTGAAATAATTAAATTCAATACAATTTAATTTATCTGTACAGCGCATTATACAAAAGTTATGTCTCGTAGCGCTTTACAGCAAGAGCAGCTATGAGCAACAGGGGCAAAGAAAACTCCATATTATTGTTTAGAAGCTCCACAACTGTTTTTTCGCCCATAAGCAATCCCAATTGCGCTCCCTCTCTCTAAATAAGTGTATTATATTTAATTGCACCTATCTATCTATATATCTACCTATATGTATATATATATGTGTGTGTGTGTGTGTGTGTGTGTATATATTCATTTTCACAAGACAGCGCTGAAATTATGCAAAAATTGCGTCACGTCAATTTGGCGGGAGAATATCTGGGATACGGAGTTTGTACGGGGTGGGTTTGAGTTAACGTTACAGTGAGTCGTTCATCTATTCTCTGTCAGCGTTAAACTAGGGAAGTTTAGACATAATGATCGGACAGAAGAGCATAAGAAACTTCTTCTCTTCAGTCGACAAAAAGAGGACTATCAACGACCATGAAAATGCAAGGAACAATGTGAGTTTTTGTTGGCTACAGCCAGTTCATCACACTTCTATCGTTTCACTCACCCAGATCACTAATTTCACTTAATTAGCAACCGTGACAATCACTGAGTTTTAGCTTATTTATAAAGTAGGTAAATGAATGACCTATAAGGTTATATGCTTTTGAATTGCTCAAACCTTTTTTCATTCACCACGTGCATTCAGACTTTTGCAGCAGAGTAACGTTGCCTGCTGGCGGCACATTTTAAAACGGCTCATCATCTACCTTTGGAACCCGAAACTTGAAGCACCTCTTCCAACTAGCCACGTAACATTCAATAATCTTTAGTACATATTATTTAGCTGTGTCAAGTTCTCCAGCGAACTGATGTTGGAATGAGTCGAGAGTCGAGCCTCTGGCAACAAACGCAATTTGCAGTAGACAGCGCGCACTAAAATGCGACAGCATACCTGAATTGGAAGTTTTTATCTGGAGTGGAGTGTCATCCTATCACAACAATTTCATAAAAGAGGGTTTGGTCGTATCCGAAATGTACATGTATCGCTTAGAAAACTAAACATTTTAGATATTCTTGGAGTTCTGCTATCTTTACCATGAATTAGAGCATTATTTTCCTTTCTAGTGTACTTCCGGTCACGTGTGGTTCCTGGTCGCACTTGGAATAGTCCTTTTAGCATGGGCGGAATGACATCATGTTTATCGTCAAAAGTTAACGTTGTCACTTGAAGCTGCGTTGTAATTTTCGTGGGAAAACACCCCGCAATCTGCAGACACCTAATTTAATTCTAGACTGCAGTACTGTACAGTGCCATGGGCGCCGTAAGATTCCTGTTATTTGAAAAGGCACTCTTGTATCCGGTCGAAGTAGCATTGATTCGAAACAGAACCATAACTAAATATACAAAAATTATACAGGTGAAGAAACAAAAAACCGATAGCACAGACCCGGGCTCCTCATCCTCGCTGAGTCCGGAGCAGTTGGAGCGCATTGCTCGACACAAGCAGGCGGCCTTGGAGAGACTGTCTGCCAGCACTGCCCCCGATGGCGTTGAGGAGAGTTGGCGAAGAGCCTTAAATAAAGAGTTTACCAAAGCCTACTTCAAAGAGGTAGGAGGTTTTGCATCCTTTGCATGTTAGCTTTGTACAATAATCTGTCTGTGATGACTTTGTGCTTCTGATCCTGTGTTTTTATATGCAAGCTCTGAAGTTGAATTCAAAGCAAGTTTTCTCTTTCTCTCACAGCTAATGTCGTTTGTAACAGATGAGAGGAAAAAACATACTGTCTACCCTCCCTCACACCAGGTCTTCACATGGACTCAGATGTGTGATATTAAAGATGTAAGGGCCCAGATTTATTTATTTTTTTCACACACAATACAATACACATGTGTTTTTGACATTGCTCAGTTAGGATGAATTCAGGGCTTTTAGCAAAAGTAAATGCATAACAAAGTCATGTGACGATTGTAGCTGTGCATACTTAGATGGTGTTAATGAGTGGACAGGTGTAATTGTTGCCATCTTGGTGGTGAGCCTGCTAATAGGAGAACCCTTAAAGGAGAAATCCGGTGTGATTTTGACCTGGACTGTACTGGAAGATGTTGCCAAGTAAGCCGTTTTTAGCTGAAGCTTTCATTAACCTTACACTGCTAGCTATAAGGGCACAGCTTTGCCTATGCAGTTAAGTCACTATTTTTACACCATTAACAAGGTTCAAAGTTACTCCACACTTCACTGGTTGACTTCTAGACAATGAGAACTTTGAAAGTGTACAGGTACTTTATTAAAAAGACAGTTTATAAAGACAGTACCTTCTCAGAATTTCCCGGTCGCCACCATCTTGAAATTAAATAATTTTGTGTCTGTATTTTGCACAGGTGAAGGTTGTGGTCTTGGGGCAGGATCCATACCATGGACCAGGTCAAGCTCATGGACTATGTTTTAGTGTGCAGAGGCCTGTCCCTCCTCCACCCAGGTTGACACTCCTTTATTTTTTCCCACCTGCAGAAATAGCTCAACACCAAATTAGATTTTTTTTTTTTCTACTTCAAAAACACAATGCATAAAAAGGCATTCCCTTGAGTCGTTACCCTTAACAGCAAACGCATACCGATTAAATGTTATGGTGTTGCAGGATGCATGACAAGCCCACGCATTCTCCACAAATTAGATTTTTTCTTGTGGTCAGCATGCATGAAAATTTCGTTTATTGTTTGTCTTGACCCTGACATTAGTGCATTGGCTTCCATAGGCATATCTCGTCTTCAACTTCTCCCTGACTTTTTCCATCTCTCTTTAACATGCATGTGATTTTTGTAGATTGGTGGAGCATCTTTGTGCCAGTCATTCGAACAACAATATCTTTAAACATTTATAACTTTTTATAAGCTAGTTATGTCTTTTAAAATATTAATTTCAAAAGGAGAGAAAAAATTTAACCCAGCTTGATTGAACCCAATATGAATATAATTTATAAGTAGTAATTTTAGTCTGTAGGCAGAAATAAATAATACGACCTGGTGGGGTAAAACTAAAAAAACTTGGCCTCCAAAGTGGGGTCCCGTGCAGTCCGTGTACTTTTTTGTTCATTCATTATTGGATTTTGGATGTCGCATGGAAAATGGAAGAAGACGTTTATATGATTTTTTACAGTTGCTATGACCTGTTAAATAAAGCCAAAGGCATGTTTTTGTCTTTTACATACTGAAAATTAAATGCTAAAAAAAAAAAAACTGCGGTTATGAATTAGTCTGATTGTCTATTTTGTGTACTTGTGACCTGCCTGGAGGAGTTATGAGGAGAACTCTTTTGGGTGGACAGGGCATTGCTTTGCATGGGTTTGTGTTGATACTGTCAACCGCATGACACGGCGTCTTTAGAGGCACAGTTTGTGATGTTGTAAAGGCATATAATGCATGCAGGTATTTCATAGCACCTTCAAGACATTGTCGCAGGACGTGGCTGCTGTGAAGATGTGATATTCACAACTCAAGTGTATCTGATGCATGCCTTCGACATTATGTCTAAATATGCTTAAACACGTGATGTGATGCGGGTGACTATCAAACCACGCCTTCGCAACATTATGGCTAAATATGCTTAAACACCTCATGTGATGTAGTTGACAGTATCAAAACAAACCCATGCAATGCCCAATTTGCCCAAAAGAGTTGCTAACGTTGCTTCCAAAAATGTCTCAAGTCATAATTCAGAACTCCAGTTCTTAATTTTTTAGTATTTAATTTCCAATTCCTAAAAGACATGCAACCATTGGTTTAGTTTCTGTCTAAGAAACAATAGGGCTCGGGATCATGACGTTAAAACCCTTGCGGGCACCGCCATATTGGCAGCCTAACTCCTTAGTTTGCTATGGATTGCTATGGAATTACTCCCGCCTGCTAGTGTGCTGTTGTTACTTAATTCTTGCCGTCTTGGTCGTATGTTGCTTTATAGTGGTGTGTAACAGCGCAACCCACGATCGCAAGAGGAAACTAATCGCTAATATTATATTTCTGCTTCTTGTCTTCTGCATCTGAATGAATGGATATTACGTTCGGTGCGCTGCCAACATGGCGGCAAAATTCTTAGAATGCAAGGTGTGTGCCCGAATCCTATAGGCTACCTGTACAAATTCATATACAAGCCTTTTTTCATTTCCCATGTAACATCCAAAATCCAATAATGAATGAACAAAAAAGTACACAGACCCCGTGCCTTAAGAAAAATTCTCCTCCTTAAGAAGGCAATATCCCCTTAATGGATATTGTTCTGTTCTGTGTTTGCAGCCTAGAGAATATGTACAAAGAGCTCTGCACTGATATAGAGGGCTTCCAGCACCCAAAACATGGGGACTTGACAGGCTGGGCTAAACAAGGTAAGAGCCCATAACTGCTTGGTGTTGAATAGAGAAATAATTAATGCCTAAGCTAAGGGGCAACTTCTCAAACCTTGGGCACCTGTGATATGCTACGATACAATAACTTAAATGTTGTGTTCTAGTGCATAACGTGTGTCACAATTAAACTGTAGCGATTTGTGGAAGCAGAAACTCTGTCCCCCATGAAGTTAACTAGGGTTCAAGACATTTTGCACAAAGTGAAATTATTTAAAAGGCGAGAATAGATCAGGTGAGCAAAAGACTCCAGTGTCCCCATTATTAGTGAATCTAAATTACTTTTTTTCACTCTATCATGTTGTTTTAGTTGCTGCTTTTCACTATAAGATCTTGCTTTACACAATAAAATACATTACTCTTTGTAGGTTTTTGGTAACAAATTGCATTAAATTAGTCTAATTTCAATGCATTTTTTCTGTACTCATCAACATAGTGCTAGAACTCTTTGGTATTTTACAGCAGGGTGACCTTTGATAGGTAATTTGAACTGCAGGCAAATCTGAATTGAAGACTCCTTTCCTTCTGTAGGCGTGCTCTTGCTCAACGCTGTCCTAACAGTAAGAGCACACCAGGCGAACTCGCACAAGGACCGGGGCTGGGAGACGTTCACGGACGCAGTCATTCAGTGGCTCAGCACCAACCTGGATGGACTAGTTTTCATGCTGTGGGGAGCATATGCTCAAAAGAAAGGCGCTTCCATCAATAAGGTGGGAGCATTTATGTAGACGTAGTCCTTTGTCGGGTTTCTGGTTTCTTCTATACAGTATACAACCAACTTTTTGCCTCAATCTGGTGCCAACACCTTACAGTGTTTGAATCACGTTCTTTTCTTGTGTTTACTTTGATTCTGGGAAATGGCAACCCAACAGAAGCGGCACCATGTCTTGCAGGCTGTGCATCCTTCTCCACTGTCAGCTCACAGGGGCTTTTTTGGCTGCAAGCACTTCTCCAAAACCAATGACCTGCTGAAGAAGTCTGGGAAGACACCCATCGACTGGACTCAACTTTGAAAGTCCTGGTGAATGGTCTGACTTTTTTATGAAAAGCTTTTTCTGTGAAGCAGTTGAGACTGTTCTTGAGCTTCTACGAGGTTGTATGTGTTTCAACGTCTTTGTAGTTACAAACACTTTACATGTTTATTATTGTTTAACCTGTGCTCAGTCACTCTTTCTTCAACACATTAGTTGCTAAGAAGGATGTTTTTACAGTTGTGGGTAAGCTACCATTAACGTTACACATATTTCAACACTAAGTACCAGTTTCTTTTTCAGTGAAATGTCTTCTGCCTTTTAGGGATATATATATATTTTTATTCATACGTTATGATTTCTGCTTTGTCAATAAATCTGATTGAAATTGTAATCATGATGCTTTGGTTTTTTTTTCTGTTTTGTGTGTGTGTGTGTGGGGGGGGGGGTAGTCAGTGTAGTGTGTGTGTGTGAGTGACACACACATCACATTTTCTAACTGATAATCTTGACTCTTTAATGAACCTGATTACTGGTTGGATTTCATCTGTTGCTCTAGTGGGCGTTGCAAAAGTTTTATCCAATCACGTTGAGATCCGCAGTGACGAACTGAAGACTTATGAGTTTTTTTTCCTGTTCAAGAAGCTGTCGATGTAGGTGGAGCGGTTGTTGAAGAATCAACACCGTGTAGTCGAACTGGAAAGTTGGACACCTTTTGAGGACGGGATAAACTGTACACGTAGGGGGAAATGTTTAGAGTCACTTCAAAAAATACCTCATACATCGGTAATGTTATGTTATTTACTTAAACTAAAAAGTTTTATGCGGAGTACGAGGCTTGTACTCTAGAAACTTAGCTAGTTCGCCATGGCCACGAGAGAAATACGACAACACAGAAGGCCTGCAATGAAAATCAACCAAAAACAGGACGACGATTCGGATGCAGAGGAAACCCATCTCGGATTTAAGAAATCTGATGGACGGGATAGTCAGATCATCCATAGTGGTCATTTCATGGTGTCTTCCCCTCATTCCGAACACCCACCGAAAAAAGGCTATGACTTTGACACAGTTAACAAACAAACCTGTCAGACATATCATTTTGGAAAGACCAGCACGTCCCACCTTTCTATTGATGCATCGTTGACGAAATTATTCGAATGCATGACCCTTGCATACAGGTAGGCTATGTTTAACCACTGTAGTCTGAACATTTGGAGCCAATTTAACATACCATAACTACATACTATCAGTTGCAAACTATAACACTTGATGGCATGATTGAGAGCTAATAATTGCGACGTATATCCAAGTTATATTAACATAACGTACCCAAAGAATATTGTGCTATACTTGTTTGGAGCAACTATAGTTATACTCAACACGAATATGAACGTTTGATGTTGCTATCTGCAGGCTAAGTTCTGGCATGACGTTACTGGTAGAACTACTCAAGCAACACTCATTAACATTGTCTGGAACAAAAGAGGCTAACGTTAAGTTGTCTTTAACGGTAAATTACCAATCTTTGAGTATTTATATGGCAACTCAAGTTTTGCTGCACTCAAATCAAATGCGTATTAAGTTATTGATTTGTCCACATGTTTGCGTTTTTATTAAAATAACTTGCATGTAGTTAGCATCAGAACCTGTAAACGAACATTTCCTGTTTAGTGCGTATACTTGGAAGACTTGGTTAGTGGGATTAATTTGTTAGTTTTAGTTGTAACGTAATGTCACAAGAAAAGGCAAACATCACTAACATTGCCTGATTTAAAACGGCCAAATCTGCAAATGGATGGTCATTCAAATTGAATTATGCTACGCGAGCAATTTG
Organism: Limnothrissa miodon; assembly: GCA_017657215.1. Taxonomy (NCBI): domain Eukaryota; kingdom Metazoa; phylum Chordata; class Actinopteri; order Clupeiformes; family Clupeidae; genus Limnothrissa; species Limnothrissa miodon. Next base: position 23,736 of record JAGFZM010004102.1, read on the forward strand.
GCAAAAGTGGCTAACGTTAGCCAGCTAGCCTATCATGTTCACGTTACGTTATTTTGTTCATTCAGTGTTAAATTAAATAGCCGCTTTGAAATTCAATCGAAATTTTGAACATGCGCCATATGTAATAACTTTACATTTGTATGCAGAAATTGCAAAGTTTGCTGCATTTCAAAGTTTGTCGCACGACGTCTGTGTCGGAAGTTGTGTGAAACAAATGACCGTCTCGTGTGGCTGTCACGGGTTTCTCATTGAATTAGACATCAGTGATATCCTCAAAAAGTTGTTGGCCTTCCTTGGCTTTGGCGGACACAGTCTCCTTGATTGCCCTTAATTATTATGCCAACAGAAATGGGTCTCAAATGTCTCCATCTAAAAAAAAAACTAAACTAAAATATTATGACAAATCTAATCTTTATTTGTGTCTTATTTTCTGCTGAACAGCCGGTGTTCATTTGCAAGCCACCTTTTCTCGAGTTCATCCAATTAATACCGGCTTTATCAAGCTGTAAATTAGGGACACAGTTGAATAAGGAACGGATAGGACCATCATTGTGTTGCTTAATTTAAACTTAAAACACTATAGACATCTTGTTAAATAAAAAAAAAATACAAGTGATCCAGATTCATTTTAGAAAAATAAATCAAAATTCTTATTTAGCAGATGCATCCGGGAATGAGTTGGAGAGCACAAATTCTGCACACTCCATTTTACTTTAAATCAACTTTTCCTTGTACTCATCACTGTGCCCATAAGGTTTTTTTTTTAAATGGCATAATATGAAGTATCTACAATCGTCATTATACTTGCATTGTTGAAAGAAACTCTTTCATGCCCAGAGGACGTGAGTCTAGGCTACTTTGTCATCTGACGTCAGGCAACCTTCAGATCTGGTAGAAACCTAAGCCTTAAGACAGATCCCTGGTACAGCCAAGCAGGTGGCACTAGCCTGGATGTTGGTTAATTATTTTTTCATTAAATTAATTTAGACACATGCATTTGCCCAAAGCCGAAGATGCTGAAGGTTGCCTGCAAAGTATCATTAGGAGCGGCATAGTGGGTAGCAAATGTTGAGGTCATGTTGTTGTGCAAGTTGTTCAGTACAATCATTTTTAGCTTTGAGTGACATTTGGCCTGTCATTTTGTAATGGCTGAGGTTACCGTAAAGATCTCGACTTAACACATTAGTTTCCTACATCTGGTCACGATCATCAAATAAGAGTTCCTTGACTTAGGTATCTGATTTTCTGACAGTTGTATCTGTGATCTTAGTTTAGTTTTTGAGTGGAGTGGTACACCCATAGAGGATCACATCGCAGGCCATCCAGGGAACGTGGGGCTGCCTACCCATTCCAGATCTAAATATAACCATACGCACTCACCCAAATACACTAATCCCCCTCCCATACACACATGCATGCAGGCACTGCGTGGAGCCTGGATGGCATAATGACTGACAAACCTTCTGTCCAATGGACAGGTAATCTCTGATTTCATCTGTGTGGTGTTGGGGCTGTGTGTGTGTGTGTGTGTGTGTATGTATGCATGCATTTGCACATGTTGTGGAGTGGGGTAGATGTTATTGTTTTGGCTGTTTGGTGGTGTTGTGACTGTGAGGAAAGGGAAATCAGAATCAAATTTTTTTGGTCCCATAGTATTTCTTTCATGATCTTGTACGAGGACAGTTGTTTTCAGACTGCTTGCACTGTAGACCTGCAAAGTTTTAGTTGTTGGGGAAAAAACATGACAAAGGTCTTAAGTCAAGATCCACTGAGCTATTCCCCAGTCCACATTATGTTGGATATGACAAAAATAGCTTTATTTTCTACAAAGTAGACATTGTAAAATAAACATGTTATTTAATCACTCTTATCTCTTTCCATCTCTTACCTTTCATGTAAAAATGTTATAGTCATGCATGCCTCTGTCCTTTACTGCATTTTGTCTTATTGTTCAGAATCGAAAAACATTGCTAAAACAAACATTGTCTTTTATATACAACCATACACTCTCCAAGTGCCATCATTTGTACTTAAGATAACTTTCTGTGCTATATGAGGTCTGATAACCTCAATAATTTTCCCTACCTTTCATAAAAGGAGCTCTTGAACTCTGGCATGTTGGCATGAGAGGAACCTTTTAGAGACACTTGCTCTCACATGATAGTGCTGCCGTTGGCTGCTCTTGTCGCCTGCTGAACCCCTCCGCCTTCCACTGCCTATCGGGCCTTGTCTGCCCTACACTGTGCCCATGCTCATGTCACACTTGGCACTGGCTGGATGCCTGGTTTGAGCAGCTGGGGTGACACAAGTGGGCATCTCCACGCTCTGACAGCAGGGGGATTGCACTGTTAGCTGCATGGCATGGTTAAGTTATAGATCAAGCCCCTTCAGGAGAAGGGGGAGATTCAGGGAAAAGTCAAGCTATAGAAAAGTAAGAGATACTATGAGCAGTGTGTCTGTGGGGGTTGGGGGGGCACACAACATTTGATCTGTTGTGTGCCATGTAAGTTATGAGTTTAGCTCCACTCCTCGCAGGAATACAGTTCTGTTTTCACATGGTAGTGTTTGGTGTGTGTGTGTGTGTGTGTGTGTGTGTGTGTTAGGGCTACACGATTAACCTTTATCGCATCGATTTTGAGGTTTTAACTCCCGCAAGAACCTAATCTCAGGAGACAGTTTTTTTTCCCCGCCTCTGACATTTGAGTGACAAACCTATCAGCCAATCAAAATGGTCGAATCTTGCCAGGGATGTACTGCCACACGTGCGCATAATAAGTTGTACCAATATTGAAAAAGAAAACCCGCCCAAAATACATAACGCGAGAGTAACATTTATGTGACTGAAGTCAAGTAATGTAAAATGCAACCGCGTTAGAAGTTGTTGGAATGGATGCAGCGGTATCAGCCCTACTCCTGTATCAAGTAGGCTACAGTGTCTTTAGTTCAGGTAGGCCTATGCTAATATTGCTTCCATATTAGGTAGGCCTATGCTAATATTGTTTCCATATTGTGTAGTTGTTTGCATGTCTATGTCCAAGATTGAAGTGAGTGAATCTCAGAAAGCTTGCCTACCGTATTTCCTGAAATGATATGGACCGGGCTTTTATTTACTTAAAATAGGCTACTCAAATCCCAGGCCTTATTAATTTTACGCAGGCCTTTATTTATTGCCGGTAGGCTGCTATTACGTTAGGATACATATAATTTTTTTTTATTGTTGCATCAATTACAACGCTATGGCTAGTTTGGTACTTGCTCTCCGGTTGGAGCTTCGTGCGCACATCCTTCAGAAGCGCAGAGCTGCCTGTCTCTGAAGTAGGCCTAAAGAATGCCTTTACTTTGAGCAGCAGACCTGCTACATTTTCTGTGTCGTCTCTGAACCTGCCTGAACTTCTTTGACACCGACGTCGGTATTAGAATATAATTCGAATATTAAAAAAGCCTAATATTCGAATCTGTTATGGGTATTATTTTTTGCTAATGCGTTTGCTTTTAAACTCATTCCGGGTTTTTTTTTATTTGTTAATCTCGAGCTCATTAGCAAGGCTATTCTTTGTCAGATGTGTAAGATCATGCAAACTCTTTCTTTTGGAATGTGATCTGTGTGGTCGTGTTGCGTCCATACAGTCTATGGTTGCGTCCAGGCGGCAACATTCCATGTCAGACAATGAAGCCAAAAATGAACGTTCTAAAGTTGCAATACCACAGTCATCCGCTGGGGGCTGGCTGCAAAAGGGAGTCAATTCCCATAGACCCCCATGTTAAAAAGTCAATTTTCACAGTGAAAATAAACATATTTACAGCCTGGTTCAAAAAACGGTTTTAGTGCATTTCGATCATTTTTGAGTCCATGACAACTGTGAGGGGGGTGAATTATTTTTAAATTCATCAGCTTAGTGCACAGATTAGTTTTATTTTTAGCAAATTGAGGGATGATTGACAGCTGTCAATGGCCAATCAGAGCCGGGTTCTAAAGTTTGAAGTTGGTAACGGGGCCATCATCGTCGCCTATTCAAACCTGAACTTCAAGATCACCACTACGTTAATATTTCAGTTAATTTTGTACGTGTCATCTCCTGTTGGTAACCGACCATCCAAGAAGGCTTCACATTTTATCCGGTAAGTGTCATTTCAGTCTTACCTGTCACTGTTAAAAAATATGTAGCATCGCTGCATAATGTAGCATGTAACGTTAGTTAGCATGCTATGCCCAGGTCTTAAAATCATACAGCACCTGAAGTGAATCCAGCACGTTGATATCTGCCTCACAGTTGTTTATTTCGATAACTTTAGGAAGAGTAAGGTGGTATTACCTTTGCGGACTTGACGTTAAATACCCAGAGACGTTTTAATAGGAGGCGTAGCATCCCTTTGACTAACAACAGTAAAGCTAACGTTAGCTATAACTTTCCTAATGGAGAGTGTAATGTGTTAATAAAACGTTAACAAACGCTCTCATGTAACGTTAAAACCAAAGATTGCAGTCTACGGTTTATCTGACACTTATTTTAAAATAAGACGGAATTGATTGACCAAATTCCGTTCCATCTTTAACGTTATGTGGAATTGATGGTTGTGAAATCCACGCCATCAGTTGGGTCATAACTCTGCCTTGCTAAAATTGTCAGAAATTAACGTTATAAGAAACCCATAGCTGAGCCGTCGGTCATTGACATTCATTGATCATGAAGGCATAGGCTTTATTTACCTTTCGATTAGTTGGAAGGTAATTACCGTGGATTAAAATGTCATCTCTGCAGTGAAGAAATAGCATTGAGTTGCTGAATTGCATAGTTAGTTTGATGGGACAGCTGTGCACTGAAATGAAATTGACGTGACTTGTGGAGAAAATCAGACACTGGTCTATTTTTCTTGTAAGCTAAGATGAACTGGAAAAGTGCCCTTGTTTGGCGTTGTAGTTATTGGTCAGAATTACACTTAATAGTGTAACTCTATGAAAGGGTACGAAGTGTTACACACACACTTGTCAATAAAACATTTGCCTGGTAATTGACAGCTTGGCCAAACACACTTGGATATTAAACAGCTGGTTGTCTAATGTAATTACATTTTTTTTTCTCCAACATGTAATTTCTTGTTGGATTGTTAGACAGATTGTTCCAACATTTTAAACAAACATTACTTATCTTTTCCTGACCCAAACAGGCTGGACCCCATGGACAAGACACTACAGCTGCGCAGGCAGCATTTTGGAAGGTACTGATCTTTGTTTCCTCCAAAGAAATCATTTAATGATCTAACTGCCTGTTCTAAAAACATGCTTTCCCCCTTATACTGTATATATTTCTGGTCTAACTAGTGGAAACTGCAGAGCATCCGCAGGCCAGATGAGAGAGTGCTGAAATGAAACTGAACCAGTTGACCCAACGCCCTGTCTGACATTACCCAGACACCAAGATGGCCTCTCAAACAGCAAAAAACAAAACGCACAACATTTTGTTGACTTCATACTTATTTATTTTATCATATTTCTTTAAAGTGTCTTACTCATATGGTTTTTAATTGTGGATGGCATGTTCTGTAATTCAAGCTAAAAATATATGGAATTTCCAGTTCATTAAGTTTGTAATTAATAAAAAAAAAATTCCACAATAAAAATGTAATTTCCATATATTTCAGGTGTGTGTTGAGTAAACAATTCCAACTTATGTTTCAACTTACTTAATTAGGAAACTTGTTAAAGGTCTTGTGACAGTTCCAGATGTAAAGTTACATGTGCACTCTTCAGGTTTCAAATCTTAATTTAACAGAGTTACATGCATCAAAGATCTCTTAACCTTAAGATGGAATTGCCTCAGTGCTTATCTCATCAAGTCTTTAGGTTTGATTAAAGTAATTCCTGTGCCTTGTTCTAGGGCAAGTGGGTCTAGCCTACTGTGCATAGCTGCTACACAAAAAGTAAACACCAGTGTAAAAAGTTGCATCCATAACATGAAGTTTGTGATGAAAGAAAAGTAGGCTGTCTCTTGGTCTTCATTTTCTGCTCCAACCCAGAACATTGACAAGCGTTTCATCCAACAGCGACCATCTTCATCCAATGGGAACTGTAAAAAATGTTTTGATATATTATACAGTATAATCTAATTGTGTTCTGTCGTACAACACTTAGCAAGCTCAGTAGCTACAACATTCAGCATGTTACAAGTAAGGTGCGTGAAGAACAGTAAAGAATAATATTCGACTGAAATTAAAATGTTTTGCTTATGTTAAGCCTTTTACAACCACCTCGTAATGTTGACCGGTGTTATGTCACAGTTTCGTCCTTGCACCTGTGATATTTCAGGTATCTAAGCTTCACAAGATAGCATGCATAGCCCAACCAAAAATGAGAACGTACACTTTCATTTAGTCCTCAATGTATGCCTACCAAACGAGATTACATTACAGTCGATAACGTCCATTTCAGCTTCACACATCAAAGATTAGGGGGGCTGGTGTAGGAGGAGAGATGAGTTGGTGTCTATAGCTAACTTGCGCTAGCGCACGTCAGTTTAGCATTACCAAAACAATTCACGGCTGTGCCTGAAGAAGTCTGTTCTTAAAGCCTACTTATCATTGATTCATACCGGACTTATATGAACAGTAACGTACAACATGTATAAAGAAGCTAAGCAATTTTACTAAACAATTTTCACTCACCAGCAGTTTTTTTTCATTCAGCATGGATTCACTTCACTTAGGAAAAAGAGCTCCAGTTCCGAAACGATGCCTCAGCGTTCTCAGGGTAGCACCGGCTCCACCTGTTTATCCTTAATTGGACGGACCCGGCGTAGGCGGGTTTAGAACGTTGACTTAACCGTCCAAGATGGCAGCGCCCATAACCCCCGAGGGGAGAGAGTTCAGCAGTCTCACAGCCTGGTGGATGAAGCTGTTGGTGAGCCTGGTGGTGCGGGAGCGGAGACTTCTGTATCTCTTTCCAGATGGCAGGAGGCTGAACAGACAGTGTGCGGGGTGGGTTGCATCCTTGACAATTGTGATGGCTTTGCGGGTGAGGCGGGTGGTGTAGATGTCTTGCAGGGATGGGAGTGGTCCGCCAACTATCCTCTCAGCTGTTCTCACGATGCATTGTAGAGCTTTTCTGTTGTAGTCAGTGCAGCTACCGCCCCACACAGTGATGCAGCTGGAGAGGATGCTTTCAATGGTTCCTCTGTAGAATGTGGTCAGGATGTGTGGTGGGGCGCTTGCCCGCTTGAGTTTGCGCAGGAAGTAGAGGCGCTGTTGTGCTTTCTTGGCCAGTGATGTGGTGTTGGTAGTCCAGGAGAGGTCCTCACTCATGTGCACCCCCAGGAACTTGGTGCTGCTCACTCTCTCTACCGCAGCGCCGTCGATGGTCAGCGGATGGTGACAGGTGTGGCCTCTCTGGAAGTTGACAATAACCTCCTTGGTCTTGCTAACATTTAGCAGGAGGTTGTTGCCTCTGCACCACGTGGTCAGGAGCTCAACCTCTTTCCTGTAGTGGGTCTCATCTCCCTTGGTTATGAGCCCCACCAGCGTTGTGTCGTCCGCAAACTTCACCAGGTGGTTGGAGCTGTAGGTTGGTGTGCAGTCATGTGTCTGCAGGGTGAAGAGCAGCGGACTGAGCACACAGCCTTGTGGAGCCCCTGTGCTCAGGGTGATGCTGTTAGAGACGTTGTTGCCCACACGCACCGCTTGAGGCCTCTGGCTGAGGAAATCCAGCAGCCAGTTGCAGAGGGAGGTGCTGAGGCCCAGTTTGTCCAGTTTGCAGATGAGTTGTTGTGGTATAATGGTGTTGAATGCTGAACTGAAGTCTATGAACAGCATTCTCACATATAAGTCTTTCTTGTCCAGGTGAGTTAGGGCTGGGTGGAGGGCAGAGCAGATTGCATCTTCTGTGGATCGTTTCGCTCTGTATGCGAACTGGTATGGGTCCAGGTTGGTAGGCAGGGTGGATTTGATGTGTGACATGACTAGTCGTTCAAAGCACTTCATGATGATGGGTGTCAGTGCCACAGGGCGGTAGTCATTGAAGCAGGCTGGGGATGATTTCTTTGGCACAGGTATGATGGTGGCAGTCTTGAAGCCTGATGGGACAATGGCTTGCCTCAGGGAGGTGTTAAAGATGTCTGTGAAGACGTCTTTAAAATTGAATGATGGCACGATACAACTTTGTAGGCGACGTTGATCTAACCGGAATATAATAACGTGTTTAGGAATATTCCAGTATGCATTTCCAATACTCTTCCACACATGTAGGCTATTATTCAGGATCTTTTTAAACCGTTTTAACCAGATCTTAGGCGTTTTACTCAATGCAACTCAAGACAACATAATAATATCAACATTGATAATGATGAAGGACTATAATAATAGTTCAAGTTTATCTTGGCTGCATAGCACATTGTCATACATGCTGCATAATAACAATGTCAGTATACTGGTGATAAGTTAATGTGTACTGCAGTTTGTTTATTGACTAAAATATGCACATATGCACATTGCATTTTTCATTAAAAGTGTTAAAATGAGGTTACTGTGTATAGTGGCTGCACTGTTCCCGCACTGCGTTGTTGCTGCACCATACCACCGCATATATGGGTCGCTTTATGGGTCTACATATTTTCCTGCTTTTTTGTCCTTGGCAAATCACATCCCTGATGTATGTAGTTTATTTAGCCCCCTGTGTCGTAAAAGTAACAACACATTTTATCATAATTTTAGGTTTTATGCATAAGTATCGAAAGCAAAAATCGAAAATCGCATCGCAATCGCAATATTTGTCAGAAAAAACACAATTTTTTTTTCTCAAAATCGTGCAGCCTTAGTGTGTGTGTGTGTGTGTGTGTGTGTGTGTGTGTGTGTGAAAGAGAAAGGGTGGGAGAGCACTTTAAATATGAGTGTCTCATTTCGTAGCCTAGTGATGAATGTTGAACGACAGGTGATTCCAAGATGTTTCTCTGTATGAGACAGACCTAGTCACAACTGATTGTGTGTGTGTGTGTGTGTGTGCGTGTGTGCGTGTGTGTGTTAGTGGGCGAGAGAAGGAAAGAGAGTCAGACTGTGTGTCACACTACATTTTGGATGGTAGTTTCTAAATTTGGACACACAGAACTAAAATATTCTTGAGTTGCACAACATTGTCGGTTAGGCCCTGACCTAGTCCACTACGTGGGCTTACTTAGAGTGCTAGTTGCAGCCAGTGAATGGGTGTGTCTGCATTTGTGTATGACGACAGCAACACATCCATTCTTTGAGTAGTCATAAACAACACATCACGTTACATGTTAACGGTAGACAGTTAGTGAACAGCTGCTTAGTAAGTACCTTGGTAAGCCTTTCCACCACCACCCTAACAGATGTGTTAGTTACTAGTTTGATTGAAACCCAGTTTGCTATTGAGCCATGCAGGACGGCAGAGGTTACACTTACAACACCTACAGGAGGTTCCTCCCTTTGGCTGTTTGTGTTGTCTTTGCCTGTTTTCCAAAAAAAATGTGAACTGTGCTGAATTGATAGGATTGTGTCTTCTGACACTTACGAGTAACCTGTGTCCTTTCACAGGACCCAGGTCTGAAGCATCACCTGTAGATTAAATTGTCTGTTTGTGCTAAGCTCTTTTGCTGTAATGAGATTTTGCTGAATGTGTCTGTAATCAGTAATGCGAAGCAACAGCCTGCCTGATCCCCCTTATTACCCGCCCTTGCATTTCAATCAGTGATTATTTAGCAATTAGTTAATCCTGCGTAACATCCTGGTGACTGTGAGCAGAGGAGTAATTCTGTGTGTGTGTGTGTGTGTGTGTGTGTTCTCTGACACAGTACAGATTATGGGTTAGCCTTCAGGCCATAGCTGTACTTAAACTTCCAACTGTGAAACATTCTGTTGCAAAACATTTTTTACAATCAAGAGTGACAGCTCAGCATTGATGTTATTTTCTCAAGTTGCATATTCAGTTTTTATAGTATTTTATTGTATCTCTGCTATATCATGTCATGACAATTTTATAGACATCTCGATAAGGGTTTGCTGTGTCAGAGGGTGGGATGAAAATATGCGTTATTCATTGTGTTGATTCGCTTGTGGTCAGTGTTTCCTTTTGTTCCTTTTCACTTTTCAAATTAAGGACTTAAATTAAGTACATTGGATCTGATAGAACAGTAGATTCTTATGCATTGATGAAGTTTAGTTAAAGTGTCAATAAATGTTTTCTGTTAAGTGGTTTGGAATTTGAATTAATATAGTGCATATGGAAATGATTTACTCAATTTCAAAGTTTTACCCTTTTTTTACATCAAGGGATACTGAGTGTGGACTGATGAGTAAAAAAGATAGCAATGCATCAAAGGGTTAATACTGTACGGTGTGTAAATAATTTCTTCTGATCACTGTATTCATAGGCTTTTCTTGACCTCAGTGAAACACTTTTTTGTTGTCAACCTTTAGCCTAGGCTATTTCATAATTAACTTACATTGACAGTAAAAAAATAAAAACAGCCATATACATGACTGTTGTCATCATGTAAGTGGAAAGATGTTTTATGGTAGACATAGATCATTGCTGCCAGTCAACTTAATCACTTAATCAGAACGCTTTCTCTGCATCTTTCTCAGTGGATGATTTTCCCATGTCTACTCACAACTGCGCCACTGCCTACTAATAAATGTTGGCCTGAAAAGCAGAGCTAAACTCTTAGACCTTGTTGGCCTATGCTGGGGAATAAAAAACACTAAAGTGGTAGCATCTAAATCTCAGCTCAAAAGTAATGTAGTGTGTCCATCTCCTGACAGGATAGGCTTTCCTTTTGTGACTTTGCTAGTGAAATAGGCACCAGGTTGATGAACTGACCTGTCTGGATACCTGGAAGCTAGGAATGTCAACAAATGCAGTTTTGAGCAAAAATGCTGATTTAAAGGCAAGGCAAGGCAAGTTTATTTATATAGTGCATTTCATACACAAAGTAGGCAGTTCAATGTGCTTTACAAAGACAGAAAATAAAAACAGTGGATAAAATAAAGTAAGGAAACAACCAAATAAGATTAAAGGAAAGAGTAAAAAGTCAAAAGAATAATAAGTTGATAAAGGACAGAAAATTAAAATAAGTCATACACATTAGTGCTGTGTAAGATGATATTGATGCTGCATAGTTTTTAGTGGTAAGAACATTTTAAGATGCCAAATACGTAGTTTAGTCCTGCCTAAAATATGCTGACTAGTGTTTATGGCAACATAAGCCTGGCCTATAATCTTGCCCTTGTCTAGTACACAGAACCGCCTATTGGATGGCTGGTGAGAATGACATGTTTATCTGTGTTCAAAACATGGGGATTACACCATCTGAATTGATTTGATGTATTGCGTGATAAACCGCAAAATGTTGCTTTGTGTTGATTTAAAATTTTACGGAAGTTGATAAAGTATAAAACACAAACTAAAGGTTAAACTCAAACCATTTAAAGCCAGCAATTACGCTTTACTTGAAGTTTTTGACATAAGAGGGACATGAGAATGTCATAAATATGACATGACATTTATCATGAACAAATTATGACACTCATAGGACTGACACGAAATAAATGAATGACACAAAATATTCATGACTGTTAAATTTGTTTTTTTGTCATTGAAATTTTACTGAGACACTTGACAAGTCATAAACATTTTGAAGTGTATTTACATGTTCATGATATACATGTCATTTCATGTTTATGACGGGCTCATGTCATTCTTTATGTCAAAACCTCAAGTAAAGTAATACCTCAAGTAAAGTGATACTTTGCATCAACATGATGCAAAAAAAAAAAACATGCATGGCAGCAGTGACTGTGGTCCTGATGTTACAGAGAATATTATAACAACAACAATGGCTATGTGTTTGTGCTTCCCTTTCCTGAGTTAATACACATGCATAATAAAGCACATCAGCGTGCTGTAATAGGGTTGTTTATGAGCAGGGGCAGAGAAAATCATGAAGAGTCTGGAGATCAACCAGGCGCAATAGCAGATGATCTGCCGCTATCCATCACGAGGGAAGGCCTGAAATGTGGTGACCACTGAACGGTCACTGGGTCAGTTTGGTGCTTCTGTTGCATGTTAATGCCTCCCAGCATCTAGGGCTTTCCCTGTTGGTGGTCTGCAGTAGTCTGCTCGGTCACTATTTGGTCCTACTCCTCCTCATGTGATTCCTGATTTGCAAAGCAAGACACAAGGATGGTGGGGAAAAGCCATTTCCTAAAACAAAACGGAGTTGGCGAACACTGAAGTATTAAGCAGACAGCTTTTGCTAAAGTGATGAAAAGAAAACTACTTAACTGATGGCCTGGTTTGAAGGTGATGTAGTAGTAAAACGTTCCGATGTCGTACGAGTAGGAAAGAGACCTATTGTGTTCTGTTGTGATTAAAGCAGTAGGAAAGAGAACTATTGTGTTCTGTTGTGATTAAAGCAAAGGTTAAATTAGGCTGTGTTTTCACTGGCAGTTAAAAGTGAACCTGATACAATATTTTGCTTACCTGCCAATCCTTAATTACTTCAATTACTATATTAAAAAAGTGTATCCTACAGACACATACATGATTTGAGTCTATCTAATGCATTTAAGGCTGATGGTGTTTAAAGTTATCAGCAGGATTATCCCTGTAGTCCATTTGGGCAGTGAGTAGTGCCCTCTACGCATGCAGGTGGTTTCAGGAACTCAAGTGTCTGGCAATGGTAAACAGGCGCATATCGGATTTGGGCACTGAAAATAGATGTACCTTAGTTTTTAACCTAGTAACCTTCTATAACATGATCAGACAATGCATCATCATGCCTCATCAGTTTTAATGTAATGTGTAATTCACACCCTCTAAGAAGCATTTTTTTGTACCATGTAAAGTCAGGACGGTGGGCCTACTAATTGCAACATAGATCACCTTATAATACTTACCTTTTGTTCTATCATTTAGATGAATGTGAAGACATACATGTATTCATGTCTGGGTAATGCTCTTCTTTCTGCAGTGGGAAACTGGTGTCTCCAAAGTGGAAAAACTTCAAAGGACTCAAGCTCCAGTGGAGAGACAAAATCCGCCTCAACAATGCCATCTGGAGGGCCTGGTACATTCAGTGTAAGAACACCTTGACATTACTGGAGAGTGCCAATCAGAGCCACTGCGGCTTGGTTCCTAAAATACCTAGACTAATACACAGTACTGCAGTAGGATAATCAAACCATAGTCAGACTTCTCTGTGCAGAATCATACAGCTGACTTGAATAAGTTAGGGGTGGGACATAGGCTGGAGCTAAAAGTGCCACTGTCAGACTCAGAATGGCTGGACAGACTGAAAGGAAAATCTCAATTGTTTAACTCGAGGGGAAGTAGAAAATGAGTGTGTTTCCTCAAATGGTGGCTTAGGCCTGAGACTCGGGAGTATAGTATGACCTGACATTCAGAGGTCCTCATCAGTCTTCATTGAAGGGTAAAACTCTGCTGGTTGTATTTGGACAAGTGTCAAATGTTTTTCACTCAGTAATTAGAACTTTCTTGTTAGCTCAGCTCTCTGTTAGCATCATACAGTCTGATTAGCATAGATTGTAATGTAAAAAAAGGTGATTCTAACTCAAGGTCCTAGAGTGTATGGCCTCGGACACACTCTAGTACAGTATGGTTGAAGTGAACTGTATCTAGTGTAAGTATGCCCTAAGTCTAAGACTACAGTAGGTCCATGGTTTTGGCTGAGCAATAATTTTGGCTGAGCATCATAATTATTTCAGCGTTTTGACTGACAGTCAGACCATAAATGATTGTCTGTAGTGATAGTTTAGTGTAACAGCAGGAAGACCGTGCATAGAAATGGAAGAAAAAGAAGAGATGGTCATGGCATGAGCCACCTGTGGTGTTCGTCTCAGTCCTCTACGGATTGAATCAAGACAGAAAGAACAACTATAGGGGGTTAAAGATGACTCAGAGGAGGTTGTGGTGCATGCACTCTACAGGCAGAGGAAGGTCTATGGTAGTCCAACGCCGTCATGCCCAGAAATAATAAACAAACCTTGGAGGGTAGCCTAGAATGTTAGATGGCCAGTAGCACAAGGTTGCAGATAACAAGAAAGCATAAGAGATGGAGGAATACTGAATTGATATGCATCATATAGATGCATTCATAACATATTGTTGCTCATTGGGCCTCTTGTGTTAAGTGCTTTGAGATATGCCTTTTGTAAAAATGTGCTATATAAATAAAATTGAATTGAATTATTTAAGTACCAGTAAAAGCATTATGGCTTAATCCACGTGCACTTTACCTAGTGTTACTTTAGTGGTTAGGACATGTTGTCTTGTCTTCGCATGGGAAACTCATTAACTTCATTTAAATTTCTTAGAATGGATTTGTGTATTTCAAGTGCTGAGCTCCCAACTTCTAACTCGGTCTGCCTGTCTTTTACTTTAGATGTGGAGAGGAGGGAAACCCCTGTGTGCCGTTTTGAGACTCCTCTAGAGGGCAACATGGATCCTGTCGATCTCCGACCTACAGAGGTGAGACCCGTCTCTTTCTCTCATCTTCTCTTACGTCTATCTATCTGACCAAATGTCTCCCCATTTTTTTTACAGGCAACTGAAGTGAAATATGTCAAGAGGAGAAAAGAGATTGTTATCCGTGAATACCACAAATGGAGAGCCTACTTCAAAAAGAGGGTACATATAGTTTTAAGCTTTCCAATTCCTAACTGACTGACTGAGGATATGGGGAAGATATGGGGCTTTCAGTTAAAGGAGTCATAGAATGTGAAACCGCATTTACCTTGGTTATTGTTGAATTTAGGTAGCTTAAGGTATCCAGTGGACCATACCAAAACTTCAACCGTCTCCCGGCTCCTTCTACATGTACATTTCAAGCTAGAAATGGCCAGGCTGAAACAGGCCAATCTGAAACGAGGTGCTTATTGACGTCGGCACCGCTAAGATACACCTCCTTCATTTGCATGGTCCAACCAAAGATTGCTTGGAACCCTCTCTGGTCCAATCCCCTGTTGCTTCATGAATTTGGCGGGATATACAAATCGTTTCGTTCTATGCCTCTGAGCCTGTATAAGGCGCTCTAGCAGTGCTCCTGGGTCACTTTCAGACACACAAATTTACATACGATTATTGAGCCTCAAAGATCAATTTCTGATGGTCAAAAAACGGTTCTATGACTCCTCTAAAAAATACTAGGCTGTTCAGTTGCCTGTTGAGAGCTCTGCTGTGCCATATCTTGTGTCCTACTACACTATAGTACACTCATAGAAGTAAAATGCATTCAAGAAACTTTGTCTTTGACACCGTCAAGGAATTAGGTTAAAAATGATTAGCTTATTAGGCTGATTGGGTGAGTAACGTATGTGTTCCTTGGTGCTTCTGTCAACAGTTGCAGCGTCACAAGGACGATGATGACCTCTCCAGTCTTCTTAGGGTAACTACCTTCTCTCATTACGTGTGTGTGTGTGTGTGTGTGTGTGTGTGTGTGTGTGTGTGTGCGTTGTCTACATTCATGCGCGTGTGAGTGCATGAAAGTATGTGTTTAGAGACCCCTGCTGGCCCTGCACAGACATCACAATGAATGCGTTAGTCCTTTTTCTCTGAATGCAACCCTTTATGAAACTACCTTTTGATGTTGTGCTAATATTTGGCATGGGTAGCCACTAGGCACATTAGAATTGTTGAGATTAATAATCACAGAAGTTGGATGTATATTGTGTATGTGTGTGTGTGTTCTCTGACACAGTACAGATTATGGGTTAGCCTTCAGGCCATAGCTGTACTTAAACTGCCAACTGTGAAACATTCTGTTGCAAAACATTTTCTACAATCAAGAGTGACAGCTCAGCATTGATGTTAATTTCTCAAGTTACATTCAGTTTTTATAGTATTATATTGCTATATATCTGCTATATCATGTCATGAAAATTTTATAGACATCTCGACAAGGGTTTGCTGTGTCAGAGGGTGGGATGAAAATATGCGTTATTCATTGTGTTGATTCGCTTGTGGTCAGTGTTTCCTTTTGTTCCTTTTCACTTTTCAAATTAAGGACTTAAATTAAGTACATTGGATCTGATAGAACAGTAGATTCTTATGCATTGATGAAGTTTAGTTAAAGTGTCAATAAATGTTTTCTGTTAAGTGGTTTGGAATTAATATAGTGCATATGGAAATGATTTACTCAATTTCAAAGTTTTACCCTTTTTTACATCAAGGGATACTGAGTGTGGACTGATGAGTAAAAAAGATAGCAATGCATCAAAGGGTTAATACTGTAAGGTGTGTAAATAATTTCTTCTGATCACTGTATTCATAGGCTTTTCTTGACCTCAGTGAAACACTTTTTTGTTGTCAACCTTTAGCCTAGGCTATTTCATAATTAACTTACATTGACAGTAAAAAAATAAAAACAGCCATATACATGACTGTTGTCATCATGTAAGTGGAAAGATGTTTTATGGTAGACATAGATCATTGCTGCCAATCAACTTAATCACTTAATCAGAACGCTTTCTCTGCATCTTTCTCAGTGGATGATTTTCCCATGTCTACTCACAACTGCGCCACTGCCTACTAATAAATGTTCTTATGCATGTTCCGTCTTGCTTGACCGCCTGTTGTGTCCTGGCTTCTTCCAAAGGGGGCAGAGGAGCAGTATCCCATATTTGGCGAGGCTTTTCCCGACACCTTCCGTATGTCCTACCAGAATGAGCAGGGAAATGGGCGCCGCCTCGGCCGCAAGAGCCACGACTCGCCGGTGCCCATGGAGATGGACCCCTTCATCGACATGGACGTGCTGATGTCTGAGTTCTCGGACACGCTGTTCTCCACGTTGGCCTCCCACCAGCCTATAGCCTGGCCCAACCCCAGGGAAATTGGTGAGCAAGGCCCCACCTTAGCCCACAACTGCTAGTTGGCTGCCAATGCTAGTGCCAGTGCCATCTGGCCATATGTTCACACTCAGCCACCAAATAAACACCACCAATCCACTATTCTTTTTTTTTTTTAATGGTCTACATTTTATTAGATTAATCCCTATTGTCATTACGCATGTATAAATACAGCGTAACTAAATGTGGTTTAGTTTGTAGTTTAGCAAGTCGGAAGTGTGAGCTGTCTTGCCAAGTTTGCCATTTACTGGACCTCTTCAACTATAGTAATGTGTTCAAAGTCATAGGTCTCCCAGTTGATTTGGAGTTCTTAACTCGAGTGCATTTATTGAAAGTTTGGCGTTGATGGAAATCTGAATGTGTTAATGCATCATGGCCCCAGTTTTTAGACTATATTGGGAAATTCAAGTGTGACTCAGCATGACTAAATGGTAAGTGCTTATTCAGTACATGCAGCCTTTAGTTCTGACCTTACAACTTTTGGACACTTTCGGTGTGACTAATAAAAAACATTTCAGTCCTACGAGTCCCTTTCAAGATCTTATCTTCTTTTCTCATCTTTTCACATTCACTGTTCCCCACTCTCAATGCTAGTTGTTATTTCAGAACTGCAACTGAATTTCAACAGTTTGAGATGAACTTGTGCCAAAATTTATTCATTATCAGCTGCTGTTACATGTACATAGCATATTATGTGCCTGCATCATGTTTACATGCTCAGTAAAAAAAAATCCATGTTATAAAAATCTGGTTATTTCAATTACTGGATTATTGAAGTGGTCACGTAAACATAATAACTTGATATTCTTGGGTTTTTTTTTTTTTTTTTTTAATAATGCTGTTTCGGCCATCCAAATCCAATAAACACACCTAGGTATTATTTGTAACATTTTTTTCAAGACATGTATCCACCTCAAACTGATCAGCTCATGTAACTTAACTATGTGATCTTGGAACAATTGTCCAAATCGTGTGAACCCATTTTTAGTTATCAGATTTCTAGAATACACATAAGTACAAATTGTTTCATTTACCTGATTAATGCCTGTTATTTTGGCGATTATGAGGCTGATTTTGCTTTGGGATTCAGCCAGTAAGAGGCTGTGTCTGTCTCTAGTGGTAAGAATAGGGATTAGAGTATATTTTCTGTCAAAAATATAGATGTTACATAGATATAAATTATAGATATGTTGTTTTTATGTACTTTTATAGTTTGTTCTCTCCTGTATTGTCTGTGTAATGTACCCAAGGGGCAATGAGAAACGTAATTTTGATTCCTTTGTATGTCTAGTACATGTGAAGAAATTGACAATAAAACTGACTTTGACTTTTATACAGCACACGCGGGAAATGCTGACATGATCCAGCCGGGTCTCATCCCACTGCAGCCAGACTTCACTGATGAGCCATGGCAAGGTAAGCCATCACCCCTGGGGGATTTTACTAATAATTGGCATACGGTTGAAGGTTAGGCAGGCAGTCAGCAAAGACCGACAAGGCCTCTGCCTTTGTCTCTGTCATTGTCTCTTTACAGATTTGTTACACACACTCCGTCCTCCAGTCTTCCCCTTCAGCCCACCAACAGTCCCAGCCTCCGTGCCCAGCGGCAGCTCCCAGTCACAGGTACACACACTCACACTCACAAATATGCATTTTTTAAAATACATATAAAATATCCCTCATTATCTCATTACTTGGGTCCCCAGGCCCCAATGCTCCCATCTCTGCCCCTCCCCTCAGACCTCCAACCAATCAGCCTAGACCACCGCCTTGTTTCGTCCCCTGGGCAGCCAGTCACCTCAGGACTGACTAATCAGAGTGTCCCCCGGCCCCCTATTTCTGACTACTCTCAGAACTACTTGCCTCTGTTTGCTGTGCCAGTCGCCTCGTCCCCTCTCCCAGCAATACCTCCGCCTCTGTCTTGCTCGGCCATTTTGGCAGAGACGACGTCCCTGTTGCCAAGTGGTAGGGACACCGAGGTGCCTTCACTCTCGGTAATTACACACACCGCACCCTCTGTGGTAACCCCAAGCAATGCTGCCACCACCTTCAGCCAGGGCACGGACCTCGCCTCCTCCGCGCCCCTACCCCCTAACGCTATCAGCCGGAGTCTACGACAGCCCAGCATCCAGAGCCTCCCTGTGCAGGCTGTGCCGCCGCCTCTGCCACAGGCCCTCCCGCATAGTCTACCTCAGCCCCTTGCCCCCAGCTTGACCTCCAACCTTCCCCAGCCGGTGAGCCAGCACCCCCCACTCCAGGCTGCTACTCTTCCACCCCTGGGGCCCTCCGTCCAGCCCCAGCCTCAGAGTGTGGCCCTGTCCCCAGCCTTCATTCAGCCCCGGCCTGTCAGCTCGTTTTCCAGAAGAAAGGGCCAGCAAGCACAGCGCATTGCCCCTGCTAGTGCCCGACCGTCTACCCAACTAATCATAACTGGTGAGTGCTCTCTGAATAACTGCATTTGTATGTTTCACTTCTGAAAGTTTCTATAGAACAAAGGTCTTCAATAGTCAAAAGTCTGCTTTATTATCAAAACCAAATTTACAGGACACAGCAGTTGAAGCTGTTAATAGGCCAATGGGATGTTAGCCTACAGACAGTGGTTGTGGGCTATGTGCTAGCTGAAATTGCCCCCCTCCATTTCTTGCCCTTTCAGAAAAGTCTGTTTGTTTTTACTATTCCAGTTTAATATGCATAAGGACCATGAACCATGTCCGAGCTAAGTAGTGTGCCGATCATTGATCAAACAGAGAGGACCTTTTGTAAAAAAATTAAACATAATTTCCGACCTATTCCGAGTCCTAAACCACCTGTTGATGTTCATGAATTTACAATAAAACTGTCTGTGAGATGAACCATGAGTATGGTTGTGTTTCAGCACCTTTCCCCGGACATACGGGTGCAGTGATTGTCACTCCGTCCACTGTGAAGTGTGACTCTGTCCCCACCCCAGGAGTGGTCCTGGGCTCTCCTAATGTCACCCGGGTAAGGCACACAGACACTTCTCTAAGACCCTGCCCCAGGTCAGTTTGCCACGTCTTTGTGTCTGTGTATTAATTGTGTGCGTCACATATATCACAATGGGCTCCTCTCCGTCTCTCTTTTAGAGCTCGACCTATCACATTCTCCCTCAGACTCAAAAGTCTCCCCAGCCCATTGTGCCTAAGGAGGAGACCACTAACTCCACTTCCACCAACAAAACACCTGCTCCATCCCCAAACGCTGGTCAGGATACCTCTACAGTTCTTCACCTGTCAAAACACAAACACACACACACGCAGTCTAATCTGCAAGTATCTGCAAATATACAGTCAGTAGACTTGTAAAAGAAATGCAGCATGTGCATACTGTCTCGTTTGAGATTTTTTTTTTTTTTATTAGCCATTATGCTATTGGGGTGACGAATGCCAATATGGTAAATTTTCCTTTTTGTACACCATTGATCTTGACATTCAAGCGTTGGCACATAGGTCCAAAAACCGAATGAATCGGTGTGCGTGCATATATGCTAGGGTAATGTTATCTGCAAACACTTTGATATCAGCAGCTCTTAGTCCCTGTGGTGAGCACTACCTACCTACCACTGACCACATCCCTTGTGGCCCTGTGGTGGGATCTACGTACGATTCTGTTGTTTCACATGTTTGACATGTCAATGATGAGACTTTGTTTGGCAGGCCTTGAGGGTTGCTCATCAGGACGGGGATCTCCATGCGGCTTGGAGCAGGCTGCAAGCCCCCAGTCTCCACTCAATTCCACTGTGTTGCTTAAGAACGAGAACAACCAAGTGAGTGAGTGTGTGTGTGTGTGTGTGTGTGTGTGTGTGTGTGTGTGTAAAATTATCAGCTAATCACACTGCCTGGGTCTGTGAGTCTGTATTTTACGCCATAGAGTTGGCAAGTGAACCACGTCATTCTGTATGCTGCGGGTTAGCATTTTCCTACTTCCAGTTCCTAAGCAAAAACCCCTATGGGAAAATGAATGGCTCAAATAACAAAACAACATATACAACAAATATGGCAGTGTCTGACCTACGAGGACCTAGGCATTCGTTTTTCATCAATAAAATGAGTAGCAACATAGTCCGTGTGTGTTTTTTAGACGCATTGTAACGATGATAAATGAATGTTGCTATCCCTCTGCTAACAGCGAAAAATTAAGGACTACATGGAGTTGTCTCTTACCTTTGACGTCATTTTCAGAAACAACGGTAAAATGTTTTAAAATGCAATATGTTCTTTATTTACAATGATTCAGTGTACTTTACAACGATTACAATGGTCAACAATTGGCAAATCTTTCACAAAGCTTGTTTTTAAAAAAAAAAAAACAGCGGCATGACATGTCGTTGAGCGCGGTTTTGTATAGCTCTGGTTACCATGACGTCCAGGCTAAGCGCCGCTTGCATGTAGTCAAAAGGGCTTTCCGCTTTAGCCTAGTGATAGCAACATCTTATTTATTTTGTCATTAGACTGCAAATTTGCAAACCCATCGTCCATAACATGTTTTTTAACATCCTCCATCGAATGCGGAGGTCGTCTACTCATGTGCTTTTGCTCACACCTTATTTGAGATGGAGCTCCAAAATTAACATTGGATTTCCCATAGGGGAAAAACCTTAGGAACCGGATGTCGTGAAATGCTAACAAGAAAAACTAAAGGCTTCCGGGTCACTTGCCAACTCTATTGCCATTCAGCTTTAAACACTAGTAATTCCTCCATCATCCTTATGTGTTGATGCCCCACTCATGTTTTCAGTGTTGTGCCTGAACGCGTTCATTGAACGGAAGTTCATGAACTTGTTCATAATTTTGATGAACTTGAACTGAACGTACTGTATTACTCCCTCATGAACGATACTGTGAACGCGCTCATTATGGTTTCTGTTCTGTCAAAAAATATGTATTTAAAGACATACGGATGCAATGAGCAGGAAAGTGTGGGGACCGTGTGCAAAGTGCAAATAGAATAATGGCTGACTCTGGCAGAAAAATGATAGTTTGCAACATATTGAAGAAAAGAACTGAACTAGTTAAATTTTTTGAACTATGAACTGATGTAGTTCATTTAAAAAAATGATGAACTATGAACTGAACTAGCTCATGTGGAATGTGAACTCTCCCAACACTGCATGTTTTGATGGTACTTGTATCAAGCATTTGTGCTTATTGTGTTTGTGTATTGTGTTTTTCCCTTCTGTTTCTGTGTATGCGTGTTACAGAGCCGTCGAATTAATCACATCTCAGCCGAGCAGAAGAGACGATTCAACATTAATAATGGCTTTAAGACACTCTGCAGCCTCGTGCCTACACTAAAATCTCAGTCTAATGTGAGTTTTTTTTTTTTTTTTTTTTTAAATAACAATAAATCACCAACTGACACAACAACTGTAATGATTAATTTAGTGTTAAATACCATGTGATATCTAAATATCCCTTTGTTTCAGGGGTCGAGTTTAGCATCTTATTATTGCATGAAATAGTTTGTTCATTTTTGAGGGAAATGGGAAAACATACTAGCTGCGTTGCAACACCAAAATTATAATTTTAAACTATAGTTAATTGTGACCCATAATACAGTTCAACTGCTATTGTGGGAAAATTCTTGAATCTGTTTGAATTTGCAAAGCTACAAAATGCTAGAGGAAGTAAGATTACGTTGGATAAGAAAGACAGACCTCCAGGCCCAGTCACTAGCAGATGTGTTCTGTTACTGTATGTGAGGACTACATTCAGTTGGGTGACTCAACCTTTGAAGTTCAACGATCACCAGTGTCATATTGCTCACATTTTGAGTGAGTAATATGACATCGATAACCAATGTCATATTACTCACATATTTTTAATTGTGTGTGTGTGTGTGTGTGTGTGTGTGTGTGTGCAGATCAGTAATGCGGCTACGCTTCAGAAGACTGTGGAGTACATTGGAAAACTGCAGCAGGAGAGACAGAACATGCAGGAAGAGAGCCGGCGACTGAAGGAGGAGATTGAGGAGCTCAATGCCTCCATCAGGTAACTCTCCTTCAACCAGCTGCTTGGGCACTGTGCATGGGCTCGTCTGGGTCCATCCAGCCACTACCCCTATGTTCAAAACCCCTCCTGGGGCAAGAGTTATACTGGTTGCCATAGTAACAACAATGCCTTAATTTCTCCAGATTTATGAGCAACAGTATCCCTAATGCAAAAATTATAGTTTTCTGTGACGCCAGTGAAATCCAATGGTTGAAGGCCAACAAGGCCCAGCAAGTTTCAGTCATCATTCTCCCCCAAATTGTTCACAGGCCATCAGTGACCTGGCTATAGCTTGTCCCTCCTGCATCAGCACTAGTTATTTTGGTACCAATACCAAGTACCAATAGGCCTCAACCCTGGGGTCTGTCACCATTTCACACAATTTCTGTGCAATAAGCAACACACAAAATTCTAGGGAATGTTCTTACAGCAAATTTTCCCAAACCAAATATGAAATCATACATCTAACATGCTGCCTATGGGGAGAGATCTGTCTGAAAAGATGTCCCTGATTTTAAGGCATGAAGGAAATATGAGTTTAGTTTTATTATAAGGCCACACCAATAAAATTAGTTGGTTCTCGGATTCGCCGCTTGAAAAAAATGCAAAATGAAATTAAAATAAAATAAAATTCGAACTCACACGAACATAAAAAAAAAAACACCGTGGCTGATAGCTATAATACTGAAAAAAGCATGCTGCGTTCATGTGACGTCGAAAACCAATCAAATCGCGCCTTTCACTTCAGAGCGCAAGAGACAAGAGACATGATATGAGGAAAGATGCCGGTGGATCCTGCTAGGCCAGTGTTTGCAATTATTAGAATATTTGATCAGAAGAGAAAAATATTTGACAAGTGCATTGAAATTAAAAAGGATGAGAACTTTGCGCAGTTGTACTCACGGTGCCGAGAGCAGTCTTCTTGTGCAACTCTGTGGAGGTGAGTTTGATATTTCATTGATTGAGAGGCGAAAAAAAAAACATTCAAAGTGTTTCGCCATCAAAATCAATCAATAAATAAATGAATAGCAGGTGCCTACACACTCACATCCTCGCACGCACACACACACACGCTTCTCTTTTTCATGCAAAAAAATGTCTCTTTTCTAGATTCACGTGACTGCACGTTGATGAATATTCATCTCCGTTACGCTGATCACAAAGTTTTAATCACTATCTAATTGCTGGTGAATCAATGCGATTTTGACGTTCTAATGCCCTGTGATGAACTGTGACAAAATGAGTTTGAACGTAGGCTACAGCAGCCTAGACGTAGTCTACATTAAATGTCATATCTCAATTCCACAGCCAGCTTGCTTGGTGCTTAGATTCTCAAACTCTTAGATAAATGACAAACCGTCAAACCTTTACATAACATAGAATGACAGAATTATGAATTTGTACATTGCCTAAAACCTGCATGACAAAAAGTGTGCTGTGAGGTGTGAAAGTTAAGCTTATAAATTAGGCCACATTTAGCTTTTCCTTAACACATGAGTGTAATGTCTTATTATAATGTTTTATTTTTATTTTTATTTCGCTCGCTCGCTCCATATTTTTTCTGAAAAAATCCAAGAAACAACTAATTTTATTGGTGTGGCCTAAATTAGCCTACAGCTGAACTTCTATTTGATCATGTAAAAAAAAGTTTGGTTACTTTTAGTTACTTTTACAATGCTGTTCTGTTAAAAATCTGTACGGTTTGTTTATATTCTATAAAGAGCAATTGAGAGAAAGGTGTGTGTGTGTGTTTGTGTGTGTGTGTGTGTGTGTGTGTGTGTGTGTGTGTTCTCAGCTTGTGTCAAGAGCAGCTTCCAGCCACCGGAGTATCCCTCACGCAGCACCACTTCAACCACATGAGGGAGAAATATGACGAGTATGTCAAGAACCGCACACTGCAGAACTGGAAGTTCTGGATCGTATCCTTTTCTATGTGTGTGTGTCTCTGTCTTGTAATTGCATGCAGTATTTCCAGTTAAAAGCACACGGCACATAGGCCAGTACACCTCATTCAAGAAGCTATTTGTCCATAGTGTCGTACACAACATGCTAAATTGGCCTGTAGTGGTAACACAGTAGTGATGGGACATTGAGCGAGATTTGATCCAAGTCATGATATCTACCAGTCTGACAGGAAAAAATGGAAACCATGTACATTAAGGAATAAACTGGTCAAATCTCTAGCTTGTTCCCCAACAAATTCTGACTGTCCTAGTGGATATCTCTCTATCTGTCAATGTAAAATTAGTCCCTCTGAAACGCAAGATTCCTTTCCTATATGTTGTTATTTTAATTTAACAAGCTTAAGATTATACACTTGCCCCATGAAAAGGGAAGGTAAACTCTCACTACATTGCATACGCAGACTATATAACTGGCTATTCTACAGCGAATTTGAAAAGGTGTACAGGTCTCCAAAATCAGTATTTCCTCATTTAAAGAACATACGAGCTAAGAAGTCTTAAATCTCTGCAGCGAAAAAAAATACTAATGCATTCATTAGTTTTAGTGAATAGAGTTTATAGAGTTAATCTCTGCGATGGTCTTGTCATGGCCCTTTTTCAAAAAAAGACCTTCAAGGAGCAGTTAATACAAAATGCGGCAGTAAAGGTGCTAAGAAAAGTGATTTACCACATAGGGTAAATCTGATCCTGAAATATTTGCACTGGCTCTCAGTTTAACTTATTCAGCACAAAGTAACGTCCTTGTTGGTGCGTGTGTGTGACCTTGACCCATGAGCCCAGTTCAGTGTGATCATAAAGCCACTGTTTGAGTCCTTCAATGGGAGTGTGTCCACCAAGAGCAAAGAGGAACTGTGCGAGACGACCCTCCAGTGGTTGGACCGCCACTGCTCACTTCCTGTGCTCCGGCCAAGTGAGTGTAATCACACACACACACACACACACACACGTCTGTACCATGAAGACTTTTAAACACCCATCTACTACCTACTCCTCCCTCCCTTCATTTGTATCCTCACACCCCCATTCACCCACCTCTCTCTCTCTCTCTTTCTCCTCTTCTTTTTCCTCCCCTGCAGTGGTTCTAGGCACCCTCAGACAGCTGAGCACCACCACCTCCATCATCGGCAACCCCTCCCTCCTGCCGGAGGAGGCCAAGCAAGCCGTCACCAAGCAACGTTCAGCAGAGCCCTGAGTCTACCTCCCCATGGGATCCACTCACCCGTCCACACAAGAACTCTGCCCAGGTGGAGGGCTGCCAGTTGGGGTGCTTATGAACCTTACCAGGCAAACGACTTCATGTTGACTAGACCTGAGGATTTTGTTTGGCTTTTTGTTTGTTTGTGTGTTTTCAGTTACCAAAAAGAAAAAGGGAAATTTGCGTCCTGGGACAAGTGGTGATGTATGGGTCAGAGATAAGGAGGAGATGTAACATGGAGCATGACTACATCGGTTTTGGTCTCTGACTGACATGTTTCTTTAAGTTACTGAAAAAAAAAGGTTTGTGACATTAAGGGCTCCCTAAGGGAGATCCCTGGGCCTTTAAGGGATCTTCTATGAATTTTTACTCCACTCCTCCCATGGGCTGCTTTTATTTATGTTGCTGTTTTAAGGACACACTACAGACATTTTGGGAAGAGTGGGGTGAGGGGGTCTAGCTTCGGAGAAACACCGACTCCCTCCCTCTCCCAGTGTTGAAGCTGGTCTCTCGTTGCACTTTCCCTCTGGTCCCCTTGCCCTCCATGTCCGTAGGAAGAGAGTTGGGAGATCAGAGCAGAACCCACTCTCTCGAGCTGCCACTCAGGGGTTTGCTTTTGTCTAGTCTTCCCCTTTATGCTCCCTTCGTTGTCTGAATGGAAACCAGACGTCTGCAGCATTCTTTTTGGTGTTACCTCTTTCTTCTGACTACGGCACTCTGTGTCATTATGTGCCTCAGCCCCTCAACAATGAATACCAGAAGCACAAGCCATATACTGTATGTGTGTGTGTAAGTGACTAAGAAAACTGGCTTTTTTCCTTTTTTTTGTTCTTGTTTGGGTTTTCCTCTTCCTCAGGGACAGTCACAGGTCAATCTGTTGCACAGGTCATGGATAACTTCACTGTGCACTGTTTTCAGCTAGAAATGAACACTGTGGAAAACAAGTGATCAGTCTTAACGGAGAGCATGTCCTCCACCAATGGTTCTGGCTTAACTGAGGCATGAACAGCAAACCGTTATTTAGCTTTAGTACAGATTGAATTTTGAATTTTGGTACCACCTCTGAGCAATTGCTACCATGTCAGAGAGTTTGTGTTTCCTGGTGGACTGTGCACATGCAAATGCGACTTGGCGACATTTTCAGTTTTAGTTGTTCAATTATTCAAAATCAGGGTTCAAGAATTTATTTAGAAATCCCTCAAGTGGAAATCCGGACAGATCTGATAAAGGGCTTCTTCAGCAATCTAGTCAGACTTGGGTCGTGTCAAGTGAGTGCTAACCCACATACTTCATGGTTTAGGCAATGCAGGAGCAGTGACAAGTTGACTAGACACTTCAGTTAGTGTGGGTACGGTTGGGGGGGATAAGATTTAAAGCAATAATGCATTTTGCCATAACCTCTGTGGCACCATCTCCATGATACATGTTCTTAACAGCAGAATAAATATTGTTTTGCTTTGTCTTTCTCCCCACTTTATTTTGTCATGGAAAAAGTTCATTTTTTCATGTAGTGGGCAGTATAATTTTTTGACACTCAAAAGAACTCAAGTTTGGCTAAAAAATAAGTCCCGGGCCTCATTTATCAACTGTACTTCAGCACAGTTGCGTAATAGGTGTGATCATTGCTGTGCAAAGTGTGGGATTAATAAACTTGTGTTTGAGCTTTGAAATGTGCTTTAATGTACACAAACGTATGTCCATGCTTACGCAGAAAACACTGAGGTGAAACTGCAGTACTGCTAGAGAACGACGATGTGTTCTGGTGTTTCAGTTTATGTATAAACGAACTGATCCATATCAACGGAGGCGGACACATGCATTAGTCTGAGCATAAAAAAAGTATCACAAAAAGGAAAGCAATTTGAAGATGTAGTCTTAAATCCACCCATCGGATGTTATTCCTACATACTTGTACCGGACTATGCACTAGTACAGTGATTTTTAGATGGAGTGGGTTTTATTGCAGATCACTGAGTATGAACAGTCTGAATACATTTAATAAATACCCGTTTTATACACATTTTAAGCTTGACTCTTACAATAGTATTATGAATGTTTTCACACTAAACAAGGGTCCTTGATTTACTTTGGTTAAAGGTATAATGCAAAGATTGAAATTTACCAAGGCTAGATCTAAATTACAGTATTGTACATACTATTTTGTCTTTACTTGTTTTCTGTCCAAATGAAGAAAGCCTTTTTAAACGTGGTCTGTTGTTTTATTTCCTGACACTTCATTGATGGATAATAGAGGACCATCTTATTCTCCGCAATTGATGATTTATAACTAGGGACTACCCTTGGGGTCTCCGCTATAGAGATGTGGGAGAGAAAGTACAGGAGATTCTTGTCGGGCTTTTTGAAATGGGTAACAGCCCTACCTCTGCACTGGCTGTTCTAAAGCATGACTAGCAGATGGAATATGGGGAAAACTTTTTATATGCATCTGCAAACAGGGAGATCTGCCCTGATCTTTCCTACGTCCAAAGGTTAGCATATTATTATTACCATTACTATTACTACTACTACAACTACTACTACTACTACTAATAATAATAATAATAACAATGTAGAAAAGAATGAACATAAACCATAAACACTAAAAATGCATATGCATGTATTAATAAAAAAACAAAAAAAAAAACACATTCATTGATTTCGTATTTTTCTTTTCCTTTTGTCAATTTGTATTAATGTTTCTAGACTTTTCCATAAGGTGTGTAGAGCTGAGTACGGGCCCCAAAATGGCCCTGACATGTTGGCAGCTTTGCAGCATCAAGTGGAGAGCTACAACAACAAGAATGAGGAGTGCTGTGCCTTAATGGAGACCTCTGCCAGAGGTAGTGATGGCCAGATCGTATTGACACTTCGAATGAAGTCTCGAGCATTTCACATCATTTTTATCCGACGCTCCGTATCGAGGCGTGTGTCAAAATGGAGAGATAACGTGACGTGACGTTTGAGGCCTCGGTTGCCGAATTTGCCGTGCTAGCGCGTTGAATCTAGGTTGATTTTGGTGGGACATCTTGACTATAAAGATGTCCCATGAAGAATATGCGCTCGTGGGTTTTTGATAATGGTTGGAGACTGTTTTTCAGAAGTGTTTTTTTTTTTTTTTTTTTGCGGTGGATTGTAACTTGTGCATTAGGCTACTAAGACTAACAATAGAGATGAACGAGAACAAGAAGAGGAAGTTTTCGCCTGGTTGGGAGTACCGGTAGTCTACTTTGATCCGATTTCTCCCAATAAGGTTGATTATGCTATAGTTTAAAAGGCTAAACAGTGTTACTTAACATGTAACAATATTATCAGTAGCTTAATGTCGTCATATGTTAAATTTACTTTTAAATTTACTTTTACTTTTTAAATTTACTATACATGTACAATATATCCATAGGTGAAATGTCAAATTCACTGCCAATTATAACTGAAATATAATTATATTTTATTATATATTATTATTAATTATACACGTAGCCTAATTGTATATTATTATTTCCTGTATTTATAGAAATGTACCACAATAGGTAAAGTGCCTGAAACTTCCTTAAATAAGCATGGTGCAATTTCTTCCTGTTTATTCATTCACCACTAGATGGCCTTAGTGAGCATTTGAATCTTAAGTGAGGCCTCATGAAATGAGCCTTTTTGCAACACATTTTGGTGAAAAGCTTTAAAGCTTCAACAAAGCCTCATCTTGCAATCACTAGCCAGAGGCACTCCTCTTGTTGTTGTACGCTCTCCCCTGATGAAGAAGGTCCATGACTTAAAACAGCGGGGAGATGTGTTTCATGGATTCCTCCGGGAATATGGACAGGGAGAGTTGCCGGGTGTTTTTACTCCTCACCCATAGTCCAGCTGGTGGTGTGCCTCTTGGGATTATCCTCTGCCAGTCAGAGGAAGAGGAAACCATCTTCAAGGGGCTGACTCTCTTGAAGCGAATGGTTGGAGAAAAGGCCTTCAGTGGTAGGGGTCATGAAGGACCCCAGGTCTTCCTGACAGATGACTACAGGGCAGAGAGGGGAGCTCTGGGAAGGGCATTTCCAAATGCTATTCTTCTCCTCTGCGCTTTTCACCTCCTCCAAGCTGTCTGGAGGTGGCTGTGGAGTAAGGAGAGTGGGGTGGACAAGTTGGACAGACAGGCTCTGTTCACCATCGTCAAGGACATGCTCTATTCCAGAGATGTTGGTGAGGTGGAGAGCATGTACACCCAGGCCAGACATCATCCTCTTGCGGTCAGGTGAATATAAGACATGAAAATGATGAATGTGTTAGTAGTAACACTAGGTTTGGTTATTTATTTTTAAACTAAATAATTCACAAAGACATTTAGAGCTACAAAGAACATTTAAGTCTAAAATAGGTTAGAATAAGTCCAGAGGTCCAATTCATTACATCCCTGTTCTAGATTAAGTGCTGATGTACAGTTTTGTAACATCATCTCTGTTTTGAAAATCACCTACAGGTATGAAAAATATCTGACATGGCTGTACAGCAGGAAGGAGTGCTGGGCTCTCAGCTACCGGGGCAGTCTCCTGACGAGAGGGCATAACACCAATAACTTTGCGGAGGCAGCAATGAGAGTCCTCAAGGACAAGATTTTGCAGAGGACCAAGGCTTTCAATCTGCCTCAGCTGTTCCATCTAATAACATCTAGGTTGGAAAGCTATTACAAATCAAGAATCACCAATGTTGCTCTTGGACGATGGGAGTCTTTCCGCAAGAAGTTCCTGCCCCAAGTGGCAAGCCAAATTTCACCTTCACAGATTCAGCAGGTAATTGCAAAAGGTTCTCTGGGAAAAAAAAAAGAAAAAAATCCTTTTCAATTTTCAGTTAGTTCAACAATACATGGCCTGACTAAAAACAATAGCTACAGTTGAGCTTATACAACAGTGTTTCTCCTAGGTCAAGTTCTATACTCTCCTGTAAAGTTTGTTTCTTCCTTTAGATTGAGAACCAAAAGTTCTTAATTAAAGGTTCCACCCAGACCTACATTGTGGACATGAGCATGGAGCTCTGTTCATGTCCAGCAGGACAAACTGGGGCACCATGCAAACACCAGGCTGCATTGGCAAAAACTTTTAACTGCATGACTAGCTCCTTTCTCCCGACATCAGCCGAGTCGAGGGCAGAACTTCTAAAATTAACATCAGGGGGTAAAGGCTATACCTGTCTACTGTCTACTGCAACTACTGTAATGACAATGACCAAATGTTATTCATAGCAAATTACAATCCAACATCATCTTTTCCAGAATCAATTTCACTGGACTTTTTGCAGCCCCTGATGATTAATTTGCCAGAGGGACACTCACACAACGGTAATTAGGCCTACATGTATAAACCAATCACCTGTATTCGTAGCTGTTAGTCACAGGCAACTAGACTTCTTTTGAAGCTTGGAGATATTTCACTTTCGATCCAGAAAGCTATATCGGTCCTAACTGTTATGTATAATCACTAAATGTCTTTACAAGCAATTTGTTTTAATTATATTAAAGGTTGGGTGATTCATGACACTTTTGTCATGTTGAGGGGTGTGGTCTACAATTTACACTTCAAGTTCCAAAAGATGTCAAGCTGCCTGAACACAATGACTACCATGACCTGGGTGAATGCGAATCAATCTTCTTGTGACTGTGTAATACAAAACATAGTTTAAAATCCAATTATCGCTTTTGTCTGCATTAACAGAGGCAGGAGAAACAACTCATAGTTCACCCCAAGAACTGACAGAACCGGGTTAGTTATTACACGTTTCTTGCTTCTACTTTTCGGAATTGTTCTTTGATTAATACAGTTTTTCTCAGTTGCTTTGGTGCATTTCTCAAATCAGAATTAAAATTCTCATAACTATTAGTTCAACCTCCACAACATTTAGACATTTGTACACATCATTGTAGCAATTTCTCCTTCCTCTGAACAAACTGCAAATGCTGGTGGACATGTATCAGTTGCTTTCATACAATTCTCTGCTGGTTTTTAACCTTTCCATTTGCTTATGTCATGTCAGTCAAAATTAATTATACTTATAGATGCTGAATAGTTCTCAATAAAACTAAGTCTTACTTTCATTGCTTGAGTCATTACATACAAAAATGGTTGAAATAGTTATCAAATGTCAAATATTAGCTGTCTGTCAAGCAATTTCTATACCTTTTTGTATGAGTTTCTTTCCTGGAAATGTCTCCTAAGTTGAACTGTGTCTCAGGTGAACTTCAGCTTTCATTTACGAGGAGCTGTGTAAAGTATTACTGTAGTTGCCACTTGTTCACAGTCACTCATGGATGAATCCCATGTACCCTCAATTGGCAAGTACACTACATACAGTATGAACAGTATAAGCAGGACATACTGTGTACCATTTCTACAATTTTGTAACAAAGATATGGAAGTTTAGCATCGTGGAAGAGGGGTGAGGATGCAGGGGGAAAGTGGAAGGCGTAGAGGCAGAAGAGGCCAAATACAGTACACAGGCAGATTCCCAATCATTTTTTTACCCCTTGTAGTCACTTACTCCCCTAACTACAGCAATGTCTAACTTTACTGTAAATGACAAGTGGAGTATAGTTCTGTCCTGAGCATTTTTAGGTAGTGCCTCTGAGTACTGACCTTTTTATGTATTGGAAAACACTGACAGAATAAACTGTCATAATGAAAACATGAAATAGCAATTTGACTATCATGTTCATAAAGATGGTGTCAGTACTTTTCATTTTGATGGCACTGACAGTTTTATTGACATGAATACTTGCTTTTGAGGAATGGATTATCCATTTTGAGGAAATTACGCGCTTTTGCAGGCTATCCACTAGGTTTTGCAGTTTGCACTAATTGTTTTGAGAAATGCACTAACTGCCGTGCAAATGTTAATAGTGATGTGAGAAACCCACCAAATCGACTGAGAAAAACTGTATGTCACACTTCCACCCCACCCCCCTTTCCACACAGTCTCATTCCCAATTCACACTCCCACCCTATATCAGTGCACTGCACCTCTACTGCACACCTGCACCGTCGTCTTCTGCCAATTTTCTGTAATCCCTGTCCTCACAAACAACTGTACACATCCACTCCCCACAACAGTGCTTGAAGGGCTTAGTAGCAAGAGACAGGACCCTCTATTTCATCAGGGCTGATGGCGATGGCCAAGCAGTATCACCACCTGGAAGGCAATCCATCGAAACTATTATCATATCAGCTCTGCATAATTTTGGCAAAGTTTCCACTCTTGCTAGCAGGAGAGCAGCCACACTAAAAAGAGCTGCCAGGCGCCAAGGCCCAATGATTGGCTGCCAACCGACTGCAGTTGCTAGAAGGAAAGGTGGGACAGGCTCAAGAAGGCGCCATTCTGCTGGAAGACCTAAACAGCATTTGATCAGCAAGTCTGTAGCCTCAAATTCAACACATCGAAAGAAGCACAAAACACGTCTGCCTGTATCTCCTCCTGCAATGTGTTTGATTTAAAAAAAAAACAAAACAAATGTATCTCAGTAAAATGAATTTACAATAGGCAGCTTATGATGTGTCTCAGTGCTTCATTCCTATCTACTGTATGACATGGTAATTCTGAATAGTTTATGAGGTCAAGGAGATTAGATCTAGCTTATGTAGGACAGATCTTGCTTTGTCTACTCACATGTATTATACGGCTTTATGCACTGTGTTTGAACAAAAATGACAAAGAGTTGTTAAATAACAGATTGCAAAGCAATTTTATTCCAATGCATTTATAATTCCAAAGTTATAGCTATTCATAGTTAGCCTATATGAAAAAAGGCATGCACTGTCTGACCTAATTGATGATGAAAATCGTTGTAGCTCTAGTCAAACAGTAAGACATAATGCACTATTATGCTAAGACAGAAACGTGTACTGAAAACGTTACTTACCGGTGTTCCGGGTTAGTTGGTGTTCACGCTGACTGGTGATATTTGCGTAGTTTCGCTGAATATTTATAAGGCCCTGGCCTAAACCTGCCTATGGACCTGCCTCTTAGGATCTAAATGGGCGGGTTTTTGATTTCTCATATTGGCCAAACGCTGGTAAGCAACACAATAAAAATCATCTGAAAACTAATGTGTCCAGTTATTGTGTGATAGCCTACACAGTCTTTTAGCATTAATTCGAAGGCCTTGTGAAAAAAAAAATGCCCAAAGAAAGTGATCAATGGGATTCGATCCGTCAACAGAATAAACACCTGAGCTTATACTTCCAAGATTAACCAACTGAGCTAGTCATCGATTATGTCTGGCTCCGCACATAAATATATTGGGTTAGCGCTTCAATAATCACAAGTTA
>JAGFZM010004103.1:0-29695 GCA_017657215.1 Limnothrissa miodon
AGGCTTTTGTGCAGATCAGAAGAGTTTCAATGTACGACTTTTTAAAAATTTTTTAATTACTCCACATGAAATGATGTGAAGGGCCCCTGGGGCCCATGTTAAACAACCTTCCTTAGACACAATCAAAAGTGTACATTTTCTGTAAATGAAGGCACAAAGGTACAACTCATCTCTAACTAGTCTGCCCATTTTCCTTCTGACCTCTCACTTCAACAAGGAACAACTGGATTTTTTTGGCCCATTCCCTATAAACTCTAAAGATCGTTGTGCATGAAAATCCCAGTAGGTCAGCAGTTTCTGAAATACTCAGACCAGCTCATCTGGCCATCCCACGTTAAGAGTCACTTAAATCCTCAAATTCCCCATTTAGTTTGGTTTTGCCTTGCTTCCCCATTCGGTTTGGTTTGATTGACCACGTCTACATGCCGAAATGCTTTTAAAACATTGAGGAATGGCTGATTAGCAATGCAAGAATAGATCCTAACTACAAAAAGGCACATCTCCAGAAAGATAATTCTCCTTCTAACATGGAAGTCTGCCCCATTGCACTCAAATTCTCTGTCTCTATAACAGTTGACAGCAGTGCTGAAAGTTTGTAAAGCAGAATAGGCTACACCCCTGCAGTCGATTATGTAATATTACTGAAGTCGATTACGTCCTATCTACTGAAGATAACGCTTGTATGACGCTTCATAAGTCATTGGGATTGAAACTGTTTGGTGTGAAGCTGCCTTTCAGATTACAATGTTTGTTTGTTTTAAACTTTCAAGACAGCCACACAGCCTAGGCGACACCAGCAAAAAAAGTGTTGGTGTTATAAAATGTAATGTAGTAGATTTGAAAGTACAGATAGTAGTAGGAAAACAGTGTAAAGTGTAAAAATAAAAGTAATTCTTATTTTTGATTAAATAAAGCATTGTACTTATTGCACTTAAGTACAATATAAAATTATTTGTCCTTTATTACAATCCACCCCTGCCAGTATTAAAGAAGATTACCAGTCCAATTATGGAATCAATTTATGCTGAACAAACTGCTACTTTCTACATGTGTGTGTCCCGTATGTGCATGTGTGTGTTGACCTGTGGCGGCGCAGCCATGGTGGAGGTGGGTGTCTCGCTAACATCAATGAGAGGTTCAGGCTCCTCTTCCTCGGCCTCCTCAGGCTCTTCCTCATCAGGAATCACCACCATGGGCTTCACATGCTCCGCCAGCGCTGACGCACGCAGGAAGTTAGGTGGAGACTGCATGCACACACACACACACAGCAATAAATATGAATTGGGGTTTGAGTGTAATGTGTGAGCCAGTTAAATTATGTCGATACAATACAGTAAGCGTATACATGCATCTTGATTAACACTGTAGATTAAACAAATAGTAAAAGACTGTGAATGAATGTGTATGCCCGCCGGAACTTACATCAGGCAGACGGGGTATCTGGATGAGTCTCTTAAAGTAGAGCATGTCTCTGGCCTTATTGAAGAAAGTCTTTAGACTAAACACAGACCACAAGCAAATAAACATCAGCAAAAACTAAATATTTTAAAACTGAAACCAGCTAACATAAACCAACATAAACCTGGGGTCATCTTTGAATATTATACTTGTAGTAGGTGTGTGGACATATTCTTTTATATTTAGTGTAAAGGACACTCTATATAGTTATACAAGTTACACACACACACACATATATATGTGTGTGAGTATGTATGTATATCTATCTATAAGGGACATGGTGTGAAAAGCAGGAAGCATGAAGAGGTCAAAGCTTGGCAGAGAGCCAACCAATCAACAGAGGGCCTCTAAAAGCAAAGACCAATGAGTGGCTCACCTGTGGAACTGGTCCAGGAAGCGATCTCTGTGGCCCAGCAGAGTATCTGCTGGCAAACCTGATACATGTGTGTGAGATAGAGAGAGATAAGAAAGAGAGGGCGGGAGAAAGAGACAGAGAGAAAGATTACCGGTAGTGATACTTCAACACACAGAAAAGGCTCTGCAAATATGTAGAACCAAAACCAGGTTTTTGGGGCTTTCACAAAAAATGCCTAAAATTCTGGTTTTGTTAGCTGACTGAAAGTAAAATGCTATTAGGGTTTTACAGTGTGTATATAAGACAAACTTATGCTCATCTGGCTCAGCAGTCAAACCTAAAAATCCAGCTAACACCAGAATTTTCTGAACAAAAATTTAACTCCATAAAAAAGTCCCTGAACAGCTTCAGAGCTGGCTTTTCACATTAAGTTGACCATATTTTTATTTGCTTAGAGAATGATCAAGGTAGTGCTGTTAGCACCAGATATGAGAAATATAAAGGCATCTAGTGTGGCCTTTTTTTGCTGCTCAGGGACAAATGATTACTTCAAAATATCACCCATTTCAATCACTGATTTAGGCTAAGAGCAATTCAGCCAACGCCTGGGAGGAAAGCTGGCCAAAAGAAACAATGGCCTGCTTTGATGCCTCCTTGGCATGTCTATTCAGCTATGAGTCATCCAAAAATGGTTTGCCTATTCCCCAGACACACACCCACTATCCTCGCGGCCCAAGTGAGCTTCTAAAAGTAGTGATGCAATTTTCCACTGACGGCTAAGCAGGTTGTGCTTGTGTATATTTAGATCTCTTATTGAACATAACCCGCTCTGTATCAGGTTAGTGTAAAAAGTCACTAAAATATACTACGGGGATGGACTGTCTAAAAGAGAAACCACCATTTTCTAAAAATCCAGGTTGGAAGGTTGAAGAGGAAGAAAAGAAGGGAGAGTGTGAACTCACAGGCTATGGGGATGGACTGTCTAAAAGAGAAACCACCATTTTCTAAAAATCCAGGTTGGAAGGTTGAAGAGGAAGAAAAGAAGGGAGAGTGTGAACTCACAGGCGTGGAGCTTGAAGAGCAGCTTCACGGAGTAGTGGTACAGATGGCTGCAGTCCTGGATGACCTGGATGAGCGGAGCCAGACGGCACTGACCTGAGGTCATTGTGGAGATGGCAATGGAGGTGTTCAACTGCCGCAGCACTGCAGGTAGAACGGGTGATTGAGAGGGAGACACACACTTCGTATGAGCGGTCTTCTGGAAATAACATCAGCTATCTGAACAAACCCATCAGACTAAATGATTTACAGCCACTATACATTTATTTTAATCTTTCATTAACCTCAGAAGACTGCTTTCTTCACTCTGATATAACTGCCCCCTTTTACACCGTCAGACAGAAAAAAAGTGTTTATATCTGACTACGGATATTATTAAGTGTGTGTGTGTGTGTGTGTGTGTGTGTGTGTGTGTGTGTATACAGTGCAGCCCCTGTTTTCCCCAATGCATGATGTTAGCCAAAAGCAGCCCAGCACCAGTCTCTCCTCTCAGGAGGGGTCTGTGGTTGTCTGGGTGGAGCTGAGGAGGGCTGCAGGGAGGGGTGGGGGGTGTTTAAGGGGGCTGTAGAGGGGGGCAGTAGAGTGCCTCGGGGTAGGTAGCAGTTGGACCGTTCCAGACCAATCAGGAAATGCCCAACAGGAAGTCTCATTACAGACAGTCCAATCTGAGCTCTGATCAGCATGCTGCGCCCATCTACTTAATAGTGGCATAGAGCCTGGCTTAACGGCTTAAACATGTACACACACACACACACACACACACACACACAAACATAAACTACTCTAGGAGCCAGTTTTGGACTCCCAGTCGCATTGTGAGTCTAGACATGGCCTGTGTTTTTTACCATGAACCTGGCTCAAAAAGGTTGTGGCTGAAGAGATGTGTGTGTTGACACAGTGGAGATCACTGGCATCATTGAGAAACGTTTTTAGTGTAGATGGGCTTTTAGCGTAGATGGACACTGGAACTCTGCTTGTCATTATTTGGATGAATGAATTGAGTATGAAATTGAGGATGAAAAAGTTATTCAAAACTACAAAACTTGGTTTGTTGTATATGTGCACTCCACTCAGTTGAGCTGATCTACTTCAGCAGCTGTCATAGTTCCAGTGGCGCTAACATCCAAAGAGCTTAATTGATGAATGTCTAAAGAAAATAGTGGAGGACTGGCACATAAACAGATGGACAGATGGGATGAGAGGCTGGGTGGATAGATGAATGGATGGTGTCCAGAGTCTGAGATGTTTAGTCTGGCTGCTCACTCACCTGCCTCTGCTACTCTCAGCTCAGCATCCATGTAGTCAAACACCTCCACCGTCAGCTGGAACCTGAGTAAAAACACGAGTCAGCAAGGCATGACAATGCAACACACTCACACACACACACACACCAGGTGATAATTACACCACAGGGCTCTAATTATCATGAACATTATGACTCGGCTCAAACACACTGCACACTTAATCCGATGCCGTGGTTTAGCTAGTCTTGCACATGCACACCCTATCTCTAAAACCTGCCTCCATCCCAGGCGCTGCAGCTGACCCAGGTTGCCCTCCTGACTACTGTGTCAGTAGTGTAGAGAGAGGGGGCTTCAGATCTTCCCTATTCTACTCTTCAATAGGCAGCTCTGTCTAGGCTTTCTCTGATCAGAACAGTCTGAACTGTGCCGGTCCTAATTTCGCACTGGCCAGCGTGATCACGCCAAGATAAGAACATTTTGGAAATAAAAATGAAGTAAAACTATTTATATTTAAGCAAATAGTGACGACATGACGGGACGTCACAGGAACAAACTAAGAGTGTGGAAAATGGCAATGAAACCCAGTGAGAAGGAAGCTGTGCAGTGGCCAGCGGTATTATTAGTGCAAAGGTGCAAAGGTAGTTGAGAATGTGATCTATGACACTGTTGTTTTCTCTGCCATGAATACATCCCACATTCATTGTTTTGTTTGGTTGACGAAGCAACGGCCTCTGTCAATGGCGTGTTAGTGGGCTGCCATAATGGTATGAATGCGGGTTGTTCACAAGAAAAGTGTTATGGTCTCCGGCGTCACTGGTGCGGGAACCTGCTCCGCCACCAGGCTGGCCGGTGTGAAATCGGCTAGAGTGTCAGGCCGCTGATGGCAGATCTATTACTGAAAGCTGAGACACACGACACACGAGCTGCTACTTCTCTGGTCCACACACCCATGGACTGTATCCACCCTACCTGCGGGGAGCACACAAGCCTTTCTTTCTTTCTTTCTTTCTTTATCTTCATCTTCCTTTCATTAGTGCCCTTTACTCCCTTCATTCCACAGCCCTTCACTCTGCTTGGTGGGGGTGAAATAACTCCTCTCCCTTTTTTCTGTAGGTGTTTATTTTTCTTTGTCAGTATAACCCCTGTTCAATTACTCCTGGCTACATAGCATTGACACCAACTCCACTGATGGTGTTAAAGCAAAGGAAAGTAGTGTGCATGCCTGTGGTTGTTTGTGGGCTTGGTCTTGAGGGCTTACTGCAGTATTATGACAAGTAAAATGATCATTTGCTGCATGAGAGATTCAGTAGCTGAGGTGTGAGCTGAGCTGAGGCTTAGAGAGGTGCATGCACAAAATAAATAATAAAAAAAATAATGCGGTTCTCTTTCATGGTTCATAAGATTGCTGTGATTTGTTGTCCAGGCACACATACACGTTGTTGATGTCTGTTCCCACCATTCGCTCAAAAACTTCATCTGTCGCCTCCAAGTTGGAGCGGATCACAGCATGCTACAGAGAAACAGACAGAAAAGCGCGAGAGAGAAAGAGAGAGAGAGGGAGTAAAACAAATAGGAATGGTGAGAGACAGCACTTCAAACACTGGCAGGTTGACAGCTTCTCTGGCTCTCACTTCCACTCCTCTTGCTCAGCTCTTTGTCTGAGGAACAGCGCCTCAACCCACTCGTCCTGACGCCACTACCCCCCCCCCTCCTGCTGCTGCTTCAGGAACAAACAACTCCAAGCCCACAGTTAGTTCAAACAGAGCCGGACACATCCATCACAACAACACTTGGGATGTTTCTAGTCATTTCTCTGGTGCCCCAGTGAGTGAGGGAAGGACACTCCGATAACATTTAATTAGGACACAAAGCAACTTAGGAGGAAAGGGGGTGTGTATGTGTGTGGGTGTGTACAGTAAGATGGAGGGCACATGGGGACTAGGTTAGTGGGGCTGATAACTGGTGGAGGGTTTTTTTTCCCAGGCTCTGGTTAAATCATTTCCATACATACCCTTACCTGCACTAGGCACTTTGCCCATGACAGAAATGTTTGTTTTAGGAGTTGATGTCAAAGATTTGTTTGCACTGTTCTAGGATCAGCAGTTCTCCAAGTAGCTCCAAGTTCAAGTGGTGTGTGGAGACGACACCTGATCCACTATGCCCTGAACCCATGCCAAGGGGTTGGGTTTTTAAATGAGATCAAAAGTGTGTTTAACTGGTGTGAAATCAGAGCTCACACACCCTTTGTGTAAGAACATCAATCTCAGATATATGTAATTTGTAACACCATGTCTCAACTGCAAGCGATGCGACCAAATGTGTGCGACAAAATCAGAATGGTCACTCTATTATCGATTGGACTGTCCGAACGGACTGCTACTAGGAGCAGCATGACAGAATGCGGTGCTACTGTTCGCAACTTCATTGAATCCTTTTTTCCGCTTGGTTTCTATTTTAGTTGCTCAAGTCGCGTTGACATGTGTGTATAAATATATGCAAATATATATTGAATATCAAAGTAAACATGACGTATCTAACGTGTTTAATGTGAACATAAAACACTCAGTGTGATGTGATAGTCGCACAGTCACTTGCAGTTAGGACATGGTGTAAGAGACCAGATCAGCACCAGTGTAGCTGCTCAGACGTTACACCATAAGGCATCAGGTCTGGACACTGACTACACATCATATGTCATTGATGAAGATTACACAGAGCACCATAAAAGAGGACAGGGCAATGTGTGGGGGTTTTGGCTCTCTCACCTTGGTGTGGAACTCCATCTTGGTGATCAGGAGCTTGGAGTAGAGGGACACCAGCTGACCGTATCCATGGCGGTCCCGCAGGTTTCCCTGTGAACACCCAGGGGAAGAGTTTAGCCAGGGCAACCAAGGTAATGCACGCACAGATGAAGAAGCCACAGGGGCATGATGGGACTACACATCACTGGAAGATTATTAAAAAAATTATAATAATAGAAAAGCACATATGCAAACGCACGCACACACACACACATTGTTCAAAACTCACCCACATGACTCCAACTTCAACAATACTGCTGTGATGTCTCATACAGTCTTGTAAGCTCTGAGTAGGAGACAGGATATCGTCATGAGTACAGAGAAAGGGAAAAGAGATTGTGAGAAATAGAGAGAGATCGAGAAAGAAAAGAAACAAAGCACAGAAAAACATGTCAAAGTCTAAATGAATACTTGTGACAAATGAAAAGAATGACTGAAAGGGAGAAAAAGATGTGGCGTACATTTGGGTGTCCATCCCGTAACACTTTGTGGAGCACGTGGCAGAACTTCCAGCTGAGGATGGCGCTGGAGTGGAGCGGGAGGCCCAGAGCATAGGACCAGAAGGTGAAGGCCCCCTTTTCCCTGTGTGTCCCCAGAATGATCCCTACACACCACGTCAAGGAAACCAACACATTTACACACACACACACACACACACACACACACACACACACTATCTAGTACTCACACCTGCAGACACACACAAAAGGAGGAAGCGATACTGAAGGACCAAAGGAGGGAAGGAGAAAGAAACAAAAGGTCAAAAGTTTAAAAATAGCTGAACAAGGGTTGAAAGCAAAGAACGACGAAACAAACAGGAGGTAAGAAAGAAGAAACACACACATCCTTTTTACAGTGGGATACCATTACAGTAACACTATGTGATGCATGTGAGGGTTGTGAGTGTGTGTGTTTGGCTCTGCAGGCCTGTGTTCTTCTGAAGGATACTGCGGGCATGTTTCTCCTTCACCGGCGTCTCTGTGGAGTTTATGGCTTTGCTGATGCTGCTGAGCTGAGAGAGAGAGAGAGAGAGAGAGAGAGAGGGACAGACATGTTAGACTCGTCCAGCCAGCTCCGGGGTCAGTAGGGGAAGAGCGTTTCATGTTTAAACAAACACACCCCTTCATTACAGACCACAGGATCTCCTTGTAGCCTGTATCAGCGTCATCAAAGTCTCTTGAATCATACATTTGTACAGTGATGTAATCAAAGCACATTAACTAACAAATACATGCATATATTACCCAGTTAACCTCATACATCATGCACTGCTATCCATTTAACTATTACTGTAGATCCACTACCGACAACCTGTCAAATATGACGGAAGAATTCTTTCAATAACTAGAAGAGTGAATGGGAACTCTAGTCGGCCCACATCTCACTCTACCGGCTCAACAGCAGGAAAAGTCATGAGTGTAATCTGGTGCTGAAATCAAGGAAGCTCTCTTTCCTTCCAATTAAATTAGGACACTTCTTTCATTGGGCAAGAGCCTATGCTGTAGGAAACATCACAGACTTCTGTCCAACAAAAACAGTTTAGTTACCCCCAAAATGCATGGCTTTAACAAGTAGACAAGCCCAATAAGTGCATCTACTATGTATGGGGCAGTCCACCCAATACAATCACTATGAGGAATGGGTTTATAGTACACCTCAATATCTCACTCAAGTCAACCTTGACTCTCATTCAGACTGAAATAGCTATAAATAGTTGAGTCAACAAATGGAACAATCTTCCTAAACAAACAAAAGTCCTGAAAGTACTGATTCATTCAGCCAGTCATCGAGCATGGGAAAAAAGGCGATCTGAATAGATCTGAGAGCAAGGACATGGCCAAAGCTGCTCGACTGTTTTGATTATTTGGGTGTGTCCAGGAACAGACAAACTGGGAGAGCAAGCAAACACACACACACACAAACAGTTTGGACATGTATGACACATTGGGTGTGTCTGACCCACACAGGTATGGCTATAAATATGTTTATTGTGTGTTTGGGTTTGTTGCAGTAATAGTATATATAGTAAAATAATGATCTTGATATGGTACAAAAAGCCAGAGTCAGGGGCTCTGTGTTCAGCAGGGGAGGGGAAGGAAGGACAGTGAGGTAGTCAGGGAAGGGAGCGATGACATAACAATGACAGGCGTTAGAAGGATGAATAATAATCAGCCAGGTATGTCGACCCCTCCCTTCCAGAACTTTTTCATAATCTCTGCCAACCTGACGAGCCAAAGGAAGAAAAGCAAACCAAAAACATAATCACACACGTACATGCACATCTCCCACATACTTCCAGACATTTACATATGAATTTAAAGACCCGCTCTCTCTCTCACACACACACACACACACACACACACACGCTCACTCACTCTGAAAATAGCATCTAATTAAAAGCTGCCCCAGTAAAGCTTAAAACAAAACTAGCTGAGCCATCAGAGCCAACGTCATTATAGTGCATGAACTACACTGTTCTTCGAAATACACTTATTCTTCTAACTCAGGTGTCAAACTCATCTATATCACATGATCAGGATATTCAGAACAGGATTTTTTTGTGCATGGTTAAAAATATAATTCTTTTCAAGCTTTTTAAATTAGGCCGCTTAACATGATGTGAAGTGCCATATTTGGCTCCCGGGCGTTATGTTTGACACCTCTGTTCTAACCATTTTACAAGTTTAATACAGCTAAACTGTGTAATGTAGAAACTCTGTTCAAACTGAATTGCGTAGCTATCCTAATGCATGGGTGTGAAATGTATTTTTCCCCTCTCTAAACTTTATACTTTTTGAACTATTCCTTTTACTAAAACTATTAAAATCTATGAAAATTTTCTCCACTGACTAGCTTATTATGATATCACAAAAGGGTCATTAACAGGTTGTTAAGCAATTTTACATGCCAGGTGTTCAGACCACCTGCATTCAACTAACTGTCTCAGGCCCTAAGACTACAATCCGTGCGTTTACATGATTGGAATTAAATTTAATTCAGAATAAAGTGGAGTGGTTTATTCTAATGTTAAAGTGGACTTAATAAATTCCAGTAGCATTAAAACACTTATTCCTCTTAAAATGAATTCTGGTTCAGAGTATGCTTGTCATGCAATTGTTTATGTTTCTTCCATCCACTCTAATCCACTATCCA
Source organism: Limnothrissa miodon (assembly GCA_017657215.1). Lineage (NCBI taxonomy): Eukaryota > Metazoa > Chordata > Actinopteri > Clupeiformes > Clupeidae > Limnothrissa > Limnothrissa miodon. Next base: position 10,071 of record JAGFZM010004103.1, read on the forward strand.
ATTTTCATTATTAGATTTTTTCCAGGTGCATTTATTAACAAAACACTGAATTAAATTGTTTTTATTTGTAATTAAAGGTGCTCTCTGAAATGTTGCAGGATTTTAGCGCGATTTAATTTTTATCTCAAATCTCCCCTTGATCGGCTAGCTTTCTGCCCCCTGAATACACTATGAAAAAACCCGGTAATAACTCAAATGTGAGTGGTGTATTCAAACAAACGCTAGCGATAGGGGGATGTGCACTTAAACATAACAAACAATGATAAACAATCGGCAACATACTTTATTGCAGATTGCTTGGCCGTGGTTTGCTGTGTTTAGGTTCGTTTGAGTGTTCGCTTGAGTATTATAGCCCCTGTGTTGATGTTCGAGACCAGGGTTTTTCATAGGGTATTCAGGGGGCAGAAAGCTAGCCAATCAAGGTGAGATGCCTACGATTTCAGATAAAAAATAAAATCGGCGCTGAAATTCTGCAACATCTCATAGAGCACCTTTAAAAATGTGAATTTGAATCTGGTTCTATTGAAACTACAGATCTTGTTTAACCATTTTCTTGGCCCACTATTTCAAAACAGAAGTTTTTACTCATACAAGTTAGCTGCTAGCATCAGGTGGTCAAGAGCAAGGATTCTAGAGTTGAGCAAGACGGATCAGTGAAACAGACATGAAGGATAGGTTACTATGAGCCAGAACGGTTGCCATTACATTACCACATAGATAAATAATGCAATATTACCACATGGATAAAAATAAATCATATTTGAGCTTACTAAAATGGCACCCATTATGCCGTACTTCCTCTTTAATAACAGATTTTCTGGCCAGTAATCTTGTGCACAGTATTCTAGAATATTTGGTCAAGAGCGTATGACTAGCTTCAGCCAATTAGCACACACCATTTTCCAGTATGGCACCACATGGAATTGAAAATTTGAGCCAGCCTGTAAAAGGTCCATGCATGTGCATGTTGGTGCGTGCATGGAGCCTAATGCATGACTGGGAACTTAGTAACTCAATGATTAGGAAGACCTTGGGACATTACACAATTCATTAGTTTAATTCAACTTCAGGTACAAATTTTTAAATGTAATATTAAATTGGAATGTCAATGTAGACTACACTGGTATACTGATCTGCAGTCAATATATTGGTTGAGAGTAATGCCGTAGTCAGGTCCTAATGCGGTTTGGATCTCAAAAGTGTGTGCATTTGCCGTTCTCCATAATGGGGCCAGGAGGCATAATGTTTACATTTGTGTATTGTGTGTGTGAGTGTGTGTGTGTGTGTGTGTGTGTGTGTGTGTGTGTGTGTGTGCATACATCCACATTCACACCCACCCCATCGCTCCCCCTCCCAAATTGTGAAACAAACACACACACACACACACACACACACTGTCTCTCTCTCTCTCTCCCTCTTTCACCCACAGTGGTATGCAGCATGAGCAAACAGAAGTAATCACATTAGAAACACAATTTGGCCTGCACAGTCGCCCCTCCCCCTCAGAAGGCACACACAGATACCCTCACATCCAATCTGCAGAAAAACTTACAAGGTCCTCACACCTGTTGCTTACTTTCCATAGAAAAAATCTAAAATCCAGTCTCCAACAGCATTCAGATGTGTACCCAGAAAGTCACAGACACATACAAATTCTTTCTCATTCTGATAAGTACAATGATGCTATTATGATTCAAGACAACAGTCAAAGATAAGAATACTAACAGGTACAAGAGAGGACTTGATAAAGAGACTGGGGAAGGGTAGACAGTGTTCCAGAGCATCAGACACAGTAACAGAGAAAGAAAGAGAGAGAGAGAGAAAGATCGTCCAAGAGCGGGAGCCGTAGTGGGACTAAAGGCTCATTAGAGGCGGTGGCGTGGGTAGAGGTAGAGAAGGTTGGTACTGAGGGGGGAAGGGGGTTGTGCTGTGGGGAGGGGGGCGGATCTGAAGCAGCAGTCTGGGACAATGTGGGGTTTGTGGGGAGAGAAAAGCAGTGGAGCTGGGCAGTGGGACGGAGCCTGGAGCTCAGCCAGTCACTGGCACTGAGAGGATGACAGATGGCCAGCGAACCCCACTGCTCACAGGCAGAGCAGCCATCCGTCAGAGAGAGAGAGAGAGAGAGAGAGAGAGAGGGAGAGTGGAAGATGGAGGGAGAGTGGAGGATGGAGGGAGAGAGGGGGAAAGAAAGGGTATGAGAGAGGGCGTGTGTAAAAGAAAGAGGGAAGAGAGGAGCAAGGAGTAAGAGGAGAGGGAGAAAGAGAGACAGTGAGCGTGCACAGAGGCTAAAGGAGAGAGACAGGCATGAGTTGGGTGTGTAAAAGTATGCTGAACATTGGGCAGAGGCAAGGAGGGAGAGAACGTGAGGGATGGGAAACTTGGGATGGGAAGGGAAAAAGAGAAAAGAGAGAGAGATTTGAGGGATAGGCAGAGAGAAACGAGGCCAGGAGAAAAAGAACAGGAAAGAGAGAGGGGGGAGGGGTGGAGAATGGTCTCACATGACCCTAGACCAGTTGAGCAGGCTGCCTCTGACAGCTGTAATCTCACACACATTGTCTTACAACACTACTGGGGGCATTCATACCTGCACCACACTCGAGACAAGCCTCACCTATGACACACACATACACACAGCAATGTCCTACATCATTAATGGGGACATTAATTTACTTGCACCACACTCGAGACATACTTCACCTCCCTCATGACACACACACAAACAGATATCACAGAAATATCAACACACCCTTTTTGCTCTCCTACCTACAGACAGACAGACAGACAGACACACACACACACACACACACACACACACACACTCACTCATTTACTCACTCACTCAGTCACACTATTGAGCTGCACAAAAAGATAACATATCACAGCTGATAAGGGAAATAAGCAGGTCACATTGGTCTACACATGTTCTCAGTGGACATACTGGCCAAAGAGAGAGAAAGAGAGAGAGAAAGGAAGAAGGTCTCAACTGGACGCTAAGTGGCCGAGACACACACTGAGCCAGACAAATCTGACCGAGAGCCTCTCTAGGTCCAGACTGGTCCAGACAGCAGAGGAACAGACCAAAAACCAGTCAAGAGAGGTAGACAAAATATGGAATAAAGCTAGACAACATCAGAAAGTAAAGGACGAGAGAACACTCCACAAGATCAAGACAGTGTGTTTTGACAAGGACAATGTTGTTCTGATCCTCCAAATAGACAATTTGACATTCTACATGGTCCTCGATCACCCCAAGCATGACTCAGACTCAGCTCTACCTTACCTGATCTTCACGGCCTCTCAGTAGTTGGTCCAGTTGCTTAGACATCTCTCTTCAGCGCACAACACTAACCTCTAAGCAACATTAAAAGCAGCTAATGGCAGCTGAAGGCATTACTGTAAAAGCTAGAGTTCAATCCACTACAGGCTAACGTGCTGAGCACTCCGCGCTCACCCACTGACGACTAGCCACCGTGTGAGCTAACTGCCTGCACAGCCAGTCTTTATTGGACCCTCTTATCAGCTTAACTCAACAGACAAACCCCCTGCTCCAACTATGCCAGTTAAGTCAAGGTCAGACAAACCCACCATGCCAGTCAAGTCAAGATCAGAGAAACACTTTTGAGAGGAGGAAACAGAGCTTCTTATTAGCAGCACTAATGGGCAAACAGGCACCGACATACATGGGGTTGTGTTTACTGATGGAGTCATGTCCTAACAGAGACTCACGGATTTACAACCTCTGCAAACCCTATGCCCACTAACACTAAATCAATACTCTCACCTGCCTGCAACGCCCTCACCTGCAACAATTCCACAGGAACAAGTTTGACAGGGATAGCAAAAACCAAAGGCTTCAGAGTGAGCTAGCATTTGTCAGGAACTGATACATATGCAACACCTTCTGTTCTGCTTGCTCATGATTTTTTTACTGGGGCTGAAATCTGCTGCAACCCACATAAGTATTTTTATGATCAAGATATAAATGGCATAATTAGCCTATGATGTTGACTCTGGTCTATGTTGCCAGGTGAGCAGGTGTAGAAGGTTTAAAGGCCTCTGGGTAAACTAAAGTGACTACAGCCGTGGATTATCCAGGGAGGTGGCCTAGGATGGCTTCACCCCCTGGCACCATGCTGACACAGGGAATCACACCCACTCCATTCATGCTCATCCCATTTAGACTTGTGTTCACCAACACGAGCCACGTCTGGTCACTGAGTTCACCGTCACACATCAAATCTGCCCATTTTGACCCACATCCCAGTGGATGCTAGCCTGCTAACTTGGCGGCCTTTACAAAGGCTGTAATCAGGGAGACCTCACACTTTTAAACCCATTTTACAATCTAAAAAGTCTTACACTGCACAGCAAGCAGGGCTTGTCGATAAGACTTAAACTGGAGTTGTTTGCGGAGTGACACATTCAGCATATGTAGGGAAATTAGTGGGAAAATAAGGAGAAAACCAAAATAAATTAATAGTTTGAATAGAACATTAACATTGAATGGAACATAAAGGTTACAAAATAGATACAAAATTTCATATTCTAATTAGCATTTATATTTTGATAAAGCATTCATCAAAATAACTGCAAGTGAAAAATAAATATGTATGTAATGTCATCCCTACTTTCTTAAAAGACAGAAGCAAAATTCCAAAGGTGACTTGAAAACTTCCACCTATATAAATATATATAAACAGTATATATATAAAACAGTGGAGTTATTCCATAAGATTCCTTAGGTCACCTCTACTCCACCACTCCTCCATCATACACAGTAGGCTCGCAGAGCAGGTAAGAGTGTGGGGACATAATTAATAGCATCTAAAGACACAGGAACTGATGACAATGACTGAACTGGACAAGAATGGGATTCATCTGTGTTTTTGTAACAGGGGAGCAGCTCATTTTACCTCCCGTTATGAAAACACCTGACAGCATAATCCATGCATCCTCTCTCTTAGGTTAGAGGTTCTCTCTCGCTCGCTCTCTCTGCTGCTGAAATCTGAGTGTTAATGTGTGTTCTGAAGCACTGACTGTTAGCTTCCAGCCTTCTCCTTAATAGAGAGCCTCGGTATTCATTACCCGCTGACAGTAGAGTGGGACAACGCTTCAGGGGATAACCTTGACACATTCTTTTACACAGAAACACTCACAAACACCTCTCTCTCATATGAACTCATATGCTAAAAAGAGGAAACCAATAAAGAGTCTGCTTCTGCATCATTAATCATTGTCTAAGGCTGAGAATACCCAAAAGAATGAAGTGACTCATATTCTTCTCATGGAATAGATTCCCTCTTTCTTCCACTACTGGGCAAATTGCAAGTCACACACTGCTGCTGCTGATGCTCCTCTTAATGTGGGCATGTGTAAAAATGTAACGTGTGTCGTGCTAGAATATTGGTGCCAGTCACCTCGGACTGACAGGAGAGGCCTCTAGAGAGTGAGAGTCAGCTCTGCGGTTCTTGGAGGTGCAGACGCTGTGTTTATCCCAGCACTAATGTTTGGCATTACCGACACACCCACACGTCCGTGATCCGACGTTGTCTGGCTAAAGTGCTGCGCCAGCAGTAACGCTAGCTCTCAGAGGTCCTCCTCCCACCCACTCACTCACTCAGAGATCGGTAGCCACCATTTTTACCTCCCAATGCGCGCACACACACACACACACACACACACACACACACACACACACACACTTTCTAAAACCCCATGGTTTCTATGGAGACAACAGAGGCTTTTAAAGGGCAGCCTTCCTTGTAGCACTATGTTGTAGTGAAGCCTCTCTTTTCCTCTCTCACTCAAGATCCTGAGAGAAATAGATAAAGAAAGAAGGGAAAGGAAGTGGGAAGGCTAATACAAGGTGCTATATGGGATATGTCCCCTTGATGCAGAGCAGATTCCAGTGACAGACATTTGCCATAATAAGTGATGCTAGCTAGTGGCAATGGGTTTCTGCAACATTTCTCAAATGTTTCACACTAGACAGGATACTAGGGGGTGGGCAGTGTCATGTCCAGGTAGAAAAAAAAATAGATTCTCATTTAGAGATGCAGCCCACCATTTCATTATCAATATACTCCAAGTTTAAGATTGTGTCTAAAGGGACCTATGGCAAAACAGTGCCAGTGACCACAACTGAGCCAGTCATTTTATGGCAATAATGTCAACATCACAGGCACATGTTTACAGCAAACACATTTAGAAGCTTATGCCACACACACTTGTGCAATCCACCCTGACCACAAAAATACACTGTGCTGAAAGAAGAACAAGAAAGACCTAGAACAGGTACAACACAAATCAAAATTTTCTAGGGCACCTGTTCACTCAGTGTGTGGCTAGCCAAAAACAATGCCACATACTCCTGACAAGCCAACTCAACACTATCAGCACAGAGCCTGACTGCTGTAAAACTGCTGTAAAACCATAACAAAGCAACAAAATTTCTGCAACAATGGGCTACATCCAGGCTACATCAACATAACAAAGCAATGCTGAATTAAACAGAGTTTTGAAACAACCAGAAACAACCATATGCTTAAATTCGATTTATTCCGGATTCTCTTACTACATATTTGCCTGTTATTCCTGATCAGGGATTCTCTATTTCTTTACAAGAGTCCGTTGAGAATGTTTGAGGCCTTTATTTTAAAATAATATTTGAGACTGCTCTGACATTAAAAAGAAATGTTGACATAACCTCCTCCTCACTTTTAATCAATCAGCAGCTGCCTTCTGCATTTGTAAGGTCCATATGGGGAGAAACAAACCAGCACTGGGGCTTGCAGGTTATACTGTAAGCCTACCCCTCGTGTCAAATTGATAAGACACCAAAGACACATCAGGTTCCCTTGCGAGAAAAAAAAGCAGTTGTTGTATACAGAAATGTTTTTTTTTTCTGAAGCAGAACCCATTGATTGTCTCCATTAAGCAGCAGAGTGCAGTAAATCACTGTAGCAGGGCCCAAAATATTGTATTTACTGCAGTAATGCCATATAGAGCAGAAACACTTCAGAAAAGATGTAGTATGATGCAAAATGTTCACATGAGGGTTTAAATACACCTTTAGTGATAACAATAGGCAATCCTGATTACACCTTTGTTAAGATGACCATAGTGGAATAGCATATACATGTAGCCTACATTAGATGAAATATAGTTAACACATGGCAATTTAAAATTGAGGCTGCCAACCGTTTTTGTGCTTCAGATTATGCATTAAACTACATAACTTTTCCACTTTTTCCGCTTTTTAATGAGCTGCTTCTGGGTAAAGACATTTTTTAACATCAAAGTTTTTGAAATCTTTGAAGATCTATAAAAGTTTAGATAACGTCTTCGGCAAAAATATGATTGCAATAGCCTATGTTTGTAATTTTCTTCTTCATTTTAAGCCAGGATATTAGTGAGCACTGCATCTTTGCCTAACATAGGATCAGACAAAGAACATGATCACTGCACAGATAAGACCGCAACTGCAAAAAAAAAAAAAAAAAAAAAGACACGTGTTTAATCAGCAGGCTTTGCTTCAAGGAAAAAATATTTGTGCGCTGATAAACTTCAACAATGCAGCTCATCAAAAAGTAACATTGAGGCCTCAAAGGAAATATGGAGCATAGGAGAATGCGGTTCCCTTGAATGTCGCGGTGCCACCTCGTCTCCTCGGGGTAGAAAATAAACGCGTCTAACCGGTTTTTATTTCGTAAGTATAAGGCTATGCCGTGTCTCACGCCATTGAAAATCGTTGACTTAGCCTAATTGTGCGATATAATGAGGATTGCACATTTTCCATAGTGTCTAGCACGTTAGCCAAAGTCAAGCCTGCGGCGGTCGATTTAATTTATTTATTTTTAAGTATTAGGATAATGGCATAGCCTACCATAATCACCATCAAAACATTTAGCTTGGCCTACTGAAGAGATACTTAGAAACGTTAAGTGTTTATGGACACAATGCAGCCAACTGATTGAAGAGGCTGCCTGGGAGTTCTCAACACCTTGACACCTGTGCTGTAAGAGATGCTACTAGCCCATGGCTAACTTTACCTGAAGATGTTTCAACACGGGCTAGGCCTAACGAACGAACTACCGCGGAGCAAGTCAAGAACAAATCTAACGTTAGCTTCTCGGATTACGAGTCCAGGCTATTCAGATCCGTTTGTAAATGACATTACACATAACATTCGACTACACAACTCAAGTTAGAACCGTGCAGGCTTAAAAGGATAGCTAACTCGCAGGCTTTAATGTTAACGCCACCAATAGGCTACAAATGACCATAGGGGAATGACACGTCTGAAATTCACCGTCACAACTGGAGAGAAATTCACGTTAAGCGGACACAGCGTAGGCAAGGATACCTGCTGTCTTTCGAAGTGCTCCCTCTCCGCTCCCAAATGAGTTTCCGTCCTTTTGCTTTTCACCGAGTGCCGTATGGAATTCATCCTTCTGAACCAGTTTAGATTCCGTGAAGTTCACAGTGTGCAGCCTAGTCTCTTGTAATGACGTTGACGATTAACGTTATTCCTGAATATAACATCCACTCCACCGATTTAAAAAAGGATGACAAATCAAGCAGTGTGGGAAATGCTCATTTAGTGTTGTTATGACGAAAGTCGTAATCCAAATGCAGACACTCGATGTCTGTAATGCACATTTAGGAACACCACCATTTCATCCCCACATCAGAATGCTGAAGACTGCATATCCGCGACGTTGAAGAAACCCCCTTGCTTCTCCATGGTCCGACTGTCCTCGCTTTCAGTCGAGCGCTGGAGAGAACACTTGCGCTTGGCAACGGGAGGAGAGATCAGACGTCACCGCTGTATCCCGCTACGTCATGCGCAATGTGCGGCCCTCACAGTAAACCAACTTCAGTAGCCTAGGCCTATCTAATTGTATCTCTTTTCCAGCCATATAATTTTTATGTTTAATGATTTGCCAACCTTATAATGCAATATGCAAAGTTTTGCTCATTTAGCCTGCGCTATAGAAAACGTCCTCTGATTCAGCCATTATATGATCTATGATGTATCTATGAAATTAAGATTTATTATTTAAATTCTTATTCTTTATTCAAAATATTTTTAAATTCCTATTCATTATTCAATGTGTGGTCTCTGGCGCACGCATAGACCTATAATATTAGACCTATAATAAAGTTAACATTTGCTATAGGCTGCTGTATTTATGACAGCGACATGTTTGCTATGGTGATGGCGCTGTACGATGGCTGCCGTTGACCGTACCTCCACTTTGTTTTTCACCCTTTCTGGGCTTTTTTGCGTTTTTCTTTTTCATTTCTTGCACTGTGCTGTGGCCTACAGGTAGCCTTGAATGTGGTTGTCACTTCTGTTTGGTTTTCTGCGGGGTCTCTGTGGGTTTGGAGGAGCTTGTTGGTTTGGACATTTTTTGCGAAGTGAATATACTTTAAATGATGCATTCCGACCGACCGTCATTTCACTGTCTACCCTACCGTCTTTATCTGCGGAGCTTGGAGGAGGTCGGGCAGGGACCCGTTGTGAGTGTTGGATGTGGAGGACTGCGGGGGTTGCCAGTGGAGTGGAGGACGGCTCACAGGGGGTCGTGTTTGGAGGAGGACGGCGCTGCCTGCGTGTCGGCTGCTATCCTGTGATCTCCGACGCAATGTTGGTCATCCCCTATACTTGATGTCACTCCTGCGTCCCGACTTCAGCCACAAATCCACGACCTCAAAACATCTCTTCTACATGGATCCTGAATCCTATTTATATGGACTATTCATGTACAATAGCTACTAATGCCAATGGCTAATTATTATTATTATTACTATTATTATTATTTATTTTTTCCCTTTATCCATCTTTTCTCTTCAATGCAATTTCACTACATGGTTTTACGTTAGTAACTCAATGTATGTGACAAATAAACTCCTTGAATCCTTGAATCCTTGAATCCTTGTTTTATTATTGGGATTAAATCTGCCAATGAACACATCAGAGTGAGGCAGAGATTAAAAACAGAAACAGACTGAGTCGGGATTACACAGGAGACCATGCCCGTGCCATGATTGGTTATCCTACATGGCATGGTGCCTGTGGAGCCCTAAAGTGAAAACAAGGGCAAAATCAAGTCCTCTCATGTGTGCTACTCAACAGGACCTTAAGAAACATATTTTTCAGAAATGTGAATCGACAAATGTATTATTCTGTCTAGAAAGAAAAAGAAACAACTCAGTTCCAACTCTTAAGAGTTGCCTCATGCCACAGGGTTATTTTTTTTTTAACCGTACTATTAAGCAGTAACTTGCAGTAAGTCAAAGGGAACTGAGGACCACTCAAAAATATTTACAGGGCTGAGAGGTAGCAGGCATGTTTTTTAAAAAGGGAATATATTTTTAGCCTAGAATAGTAGTAGTAAATTTTGCTTGACGGTTATGTCTAGCCCCGCACTGGGCCAAACTAATAATGTTCAAGTTAAACTGGATCACAGGAATGTAAGCACTAACCTACCAGCAAAATGGTAACATTTGCTAACCCACTAACTATCCTTTTGACTCCCTGAATAGAAACTCACAAAGAACTTAGTTTAATAGTAGGTGATACCCTACCATAATACAGATGGCCCCGGTTGTGTTCACCAGAGGGGATGGAGGTTTCGAAGTACAGCAGTGAACATGTGTTTTATATGCATTTGAAAAAATATAATGTTGCAGATGTTTGGGAGAGTTCTTTGCCTTCACCCCCATTACACATTCTTTTTGCATTTGCATCCACAGAATTACCCTGAGACTTTTCATAGATTACAGCGCATTCTTGCTTTTCTAACCTTGATTTTCTGCTCTTTCTGCATGTGTTTATTACTTTTCTCCCTGACTTCACTTTATATAGCCTAACATTGTTATCACTGCTGTATTCTTATGGATGAAAATCACAAGACCAAATAATTGACAATGTCATATGGCTTCTGAGTCTGATTCCATTTGTTATTTGATATTTGCTCCTGGTACAAATGTGTTTGGTACAGATGGGTGTAGCTGTTTTTGAGCTATGAGAGACTGCTGCTGGACAAAGTGCAAGAATAATCAGTCGACTAATCTAGAATGGTGATATATTTTGTAACTTCCTTTTTATTGTGTAACTTCCATTCTAACCTTGTTAGAACTCAGGAGCACAACATAACACATGACTGTTTTTACAGTTCAAAGAAAGAAAAACAGATGGATGTTTTGCCAGTTAAGTGACTTTTATAGTGTAATTGTAAGTATATAGTCGTACATGCTGGGAGGTGCCACAAGTCCCACAATACACTCTAACAGGTAGCTATAGGCACAATCAGTGAAGATATTACATTTCAGTCAAAATTGTGAACTGTCCATTTCCTGGACTCCCTTCAACATGTCACATGACGGTAGGAGGCAGAGCTGGAAAAACTCACCACACCAGAAGAGCACTGAAAGACTGGCTTTGACATATTGGAACATCTTTCTCATGCTAAACTCATAAATCACAAGCCCCCACCCCAGACCTGCCACTGACTCACTAACATGGAATCAAGTTGATGATGCCTATGCATGTAGAAAAGTAAAGGTCATAACTAGTCCCTGAAGAAAAGGGTAGCCAATATAAGATGTTTCCAATTATCATTAAAAATGTTATGCTTAATATAAGTTAATGTTTAAAAAAATCCCCTATATGTATGCCTAACAAACAAGTACAAATAGTTGGAGCTCAATTTTTCGGATTCAGATTGAAGCTGTACTGAGTATGAAATGCAGTGTTATGGTGTGCGATTTCCAAACAATAACAATATCTCCTGACGCCATATGGGTAATTTTCCAACCCTGCTCATCCTTGGGACATCTGAGTGCCATGCTTCATATGCAGCAAGATTTTCCTGTTTGACCACCTAGTTTGAGCAGACACTCAGGTGTGTGTCTGTGTTAGGGTCAGCCACAGATAGGTATGCAGGTGTGTGGGACCTTTGTGTAATTCTGTTGTTATGTGTGGCCAGATTAGAGCTGTTTCCTCCATAGAACAGGACCTCTCACATTCTTGCACTGGAGACATGACCAGCTGTGCCCTCCGCTACTGGCATGATGACAGCAATGTGAATCCTATTCAAGGCACCCGATAAATTGGCATGAAATTCAAATCAAGTCAAATTAGGTTAATTCAGTTTAATTTTCGACACAGATTCAATATCATCATTAGCCCGGGCCCGCCCATACTTCCTGTGGCGCTACATTCGTTTTCGCTATAACATCATTAGGCTACTTCATTTGTTAAAGTCCCTAATGAGAATGTCGCCTCCCTGTGGTCATTATGCTGTAGTGCAGCAGCACAAACTCAGTTAAAATATTTCACTTATGTATAGGTTTGGCTACAACATCTTTAAATGTGTAGTACTAATGCACCTTGAATAACAATAACATAATTATTACTGTGAATACAGTAGTTATTTTTATGAGAGTGGAATTTCCACATCCTAGCGTAGGCTACTGTTTGATAGTTTCACTTTCAATTACTACTCATCAAGAATCACATGAACGCACCTTTTTTCAGAAACAGGAAGCCATATTTGTTTGCTTCTTTCTGCGTGTAGTAGTGTGTTGGTTGCAGGTGGAAAATGGCAGAGGGCTCAGCAAAGGACCTTGAACTGTTCACTTGCCCCATCTGCCTGGATGTACTGAAAGAGCCGGTGACTATTCCTTGTGGACACACTTACTGTATGGGCTGCATTAAGGACTGCTGGAAGCAAGAGGACGAGAAAGGCATATATAGCTGCCCTCAGTGCCGACAGACTTTCACTCCAAGGCCTGTTCTGAACAAAAATAATATTTTTGCTGAATTAGTGGAGCAAATGCAGAGGACAGCAAACCAGGCTGCTTGTCCCGGAGATAGATATGTGCAACCTGGACAAGTCGAATGTGACGTTTGTACCGAAAAATAGCTTAAAGCAGTCAAGTCCTGCCTGGTGTGTCTGGTGTCGTACTGCGAATCACACTTCAAAGTCCATAACCTGATGAACCCGGGACGTAAGCATAAAGTGATTGATGCCACAATGGACTTACAGGACCAGATCTGCTCTCGGCATGAGAAGGCACTGGAGATCTTCTGTAAGACTGATCAGAGTTGCATCTGCTACCTGTGCACAATGGATGAGCACAATGGACATCTAACAATTTCGGCTGCAGCGGAAAGAGCTGAGAAACAGGTAACATAAAACGTTACCCAAATTAGATCTTTTGTTCTGTTTTTTATACATTGAACAGAGATACCGGTAATGTAAAAATCCTGTAAAAAGCCAGACATAATGAATGAAAGACTATTGACTGTATATGTTTGTCTACTCACAGAAGCAGCTGGTAGAGACACAGAGGAATCTTCAGCAGAGAATTCAAGAGAAAGAGATGGAGCTGAAGGATCTGAGAGACGCCATGGCAATGTTCAAGGTTGGTGGTGATCTGAGAAAATTATTTTCAGATTCAGGTCTGATTTATTTTAACTCCAAATTCATTGAGGGCTTACATGTCGTATTTAAGCATGACACTAAAAAAAAAAAAAGTATGCCTTATAACATGATGTGTTCTGAGACATAATACTTTCAATATTGCCCCCCTCTGTGTGTGTGTTTGTGAGCAGAGCTCTGCACAGGCATCAGTGGTAGACTGTGATAGGATGTTTACTGAGATGATCCAGTGCATTGAGAAAAGACGCTCTGAGGTCAAACGGCTTGTTGAAGCTCAGATGCAAACTGAGGTGACTCAGGCTGAAGAACTGCTGAAGCAGCTGGAAAAGGAGATTGCTGAAATGAAGCAGACAGATGCAGAACTAGACCAGCTTCCGCACACAGAGGACCACATCTATTTCCTTAAGGTAACATTATGGATGTCAGCAGGATGTTAATCAGGGAGGTCACAATTTCTAAAGTTGAAAAAAATATATATATTTAGCATTATTTTTTATTGCAGACATGTCTCAAAGCGTTGCTGTTGAGACATGTCTTTTTGGATGCACTTACATGATTGATTGAGTGATTGATTGTTTGAGTGATATATCAACTGGACGTATGTTGATTGTCTGTATGTGGCTTTAGGCCTGAATTGCTTGGGTGTATTTACTGTATGAGCGCTTTTTTTTATTACATTCTATTTTTATTTACTATATTTATTATATTCTTTTAATTATTTATTTTATGTGATGTTTCACTGACCAGAGACATCTCAGTTTCATTGTACCTGTGACAATGACAATAAAGAACATTCATTCATTTTCTCAACAGACATTCTGTGCAGCAGATAAACATAAGGACCTGGCCAGTATAATTGCCAACCAGAGCATCTCTTTTGAGAAAGTGATGAAACTTGTCTCCACACTAAAACAGCAGGTGGAGGACTTCTGTAAGCAGGAGGTCATTGCAATTTCTAAAGAAGGTTTGGAAATTAATTTTATTCCGAAAAAAAGGTTATTTTATTTTTTAAAGCAGCCTGTTGTACTTCATCTCTGAGTAGTATATCAGTGTACAGAAACCTATAGAATTAATGGTAACTCCCTTTCAGTTTCATTTGAATTGTGCCTAATTCAGTTAATGTCAGCCAGCGCTTTGTCTGAGTCGCCAATGTGACTGCCAACATCAATTGGTGATCAGAACAACACAGATGTGGAGTGATTCACACAGGATTTCTACTTGAATTTTCAGTGAAGGAATACTAGTACAAACTGTATCTAAGCCTGAAGTTTGTCACTGTGAAATCCCATAATTAAAAATGAAGGCACATTATGGTCTGGTAATCTGGTGTTTGGTTTAAGGATTTAAGTGTTTGGTTTAAGGCTTCAATTTCATTCCATTCATTCATTCTTAAAGACAGGGTTCAATCAGTCATTCATTGCCAGACCATACATCTTAATTAATGTGGGTCCGGACCTCAGGCTAACACACATGTGTGCTTTGTAAAATTGAACCCTGTCTTTCTATAGTGACCAGAATCAAGACTGTTTTGCCGACTGAGCCAAAGACAAAAGAGGAACTCCAAATGTGTGAGTATAAACAAAATAAGCTTTGTGTGTGTGTGTGTCAGCTGGGATAGACGTCCTCCTTCTTGCAAACACATTCACAGTCACCTTAAGTCTCACCGATAATTTCGCCGATAGACAACATTTGAATTCTTTACCCTTTAATACAATGTAAACATAGGCCTAAATGATTATGTAACCGTTAATCTTAGTGGTAAAAGAAATTCATGTTTGTTTGTTAACCAGAATAGGTTTGATTGCCTCTATCTTCTGTGGCAATGACATCTGCATATTGTACATTATCAAGAAACATAAATATGTATTGTTTCCTCTCATTAGATTCCTGTCACTTCTCAATGGATCCAAACACAACATTTATAAGTCTATTACTCTGTGATGGGAACAAGAAAGTGGAACTAGATAATATGATGTTCAACAGGGCTTACCAGTACCACCCAGAAAGATTTCAGAGTGGGAATCAAGTACTGTGTAAGGAGAGTATTTCTGGACGATGCTACTGGGAGGTTGAGTGGAGCGGTGCTGGAATTTCCATTGCTGTGTCATATAAAGAAATCAGCAGGTCAGGGGGTAATGACAGTTTTTTTGGGCGCAATGATCAGTCTTGGTGTCTGGAGTACAATGGTCAAAGCTTCTCTGTATGGCATAACAATACACAGATAAATCTGTCTGCCACTTGTTCTTACAAAATAGGTGTATATGTGGACTACAGAGGTGGGACTCTGTGCTTCTATAGTGTCTCTGACACTGCAGTAACTCTTATGCACAGGGTTCAGACTACATTTACAGCTCCCCTCTACCCAGGATTTAGGATGCTGTATAATAAAACATCAGCATGCCTGAAGACCTAAGCGGGTTTATGTGTGATTCGTGGAAATTTAAAATGTGTGCTACATTTAACACAAGATGTTATCTATATGTAAAATAATTTCTGAGTGAAATAATTTTCTTTTATTGTTCGCATACCCTGCTTTGGGACACTGTGCACCCTGGTCAGATTTAATCTACAGGCCATGGGAAAAGGAAACATACATTGTTCAGCTGTAAAACCATCTGTGTATTGTATATTAACAAGTAGTATAAATCATTATTGTTTTCTCTATTTGGATTGCTGTCACTTCACAATGGATTAGACAATGGATAGCAAGACCTCAGTTTAACTTTAAGTAAAAGTAAAATCTAGTATCATGGATGTTGTCTGTCTATTGTGCATAAAAAAGAGAGGGGTGTATAAGGCAAAAGTAATGGGGGGGGCGGGGGGGGTGTGATAGTGATGGGGATGGCCTACAGTATGAAGGTAAGTGTGGAGAAAGGCAGCAGTTATGACATTAGCACTGCTCCCATCATTAACAAGGGGGGCCCAAAAGCAACAGGGGCAAGGGAAAACTCCCTATAAGGAAGAAACCTTGGTCAGAACCACGACTCAAGGGGCCAATCCTGCCAGGTCATGTGGAAGAAGGAGTAAAGGGGTAGGGGACCTGTCTCTAATGAGTATACGGGTATTGGGCAGTGTACAGCATGTATGGGAGGACACTGTTGACAGCAAATGATGTGATATACTGTTACACAGTAAATTTATCACAGTATGTAATATTGTAACTTAAGAGAGAATTTAACTTTATACATCTAGCCTATTTCCAGGGTACTTTTAGCATGCTAAATTCAATGACAAGTATTTTTCACCAACAGTGAAATAAAATAGTAAAGGACTCATTTTTACGGCATGGAAAAAGGTAGGTCACCCCTCAAAATGTAGTACCAGTCTAAAGATTCTCATTAGCAAGAGAAGTCAGGTGTCATGACCTGGAAACCTGTGCACCTAGTCATTGGAGTTCTTGGTTCTCTTCTTTTTTCAGTCTACTCTTTGAGCAAATCCTTTATGCTCAATTATTTATGCTCCGGTAGCCTACATTTTATGCTGAATTATTTATGCTCATGAACATTTCAATCACATATTATGCATATGACACACAATTTGACATGTCTTTCTAATCTAATGAATTAACATTTAGGCTACAATGATTTCTGCATACCTACAAGAAAACATCTTTCTGGATAAAGGGGTTTTCCTTGCAACTCATTCTCTCCAAGACTAGCTGCTTTTGTTTAGGCTACTGTCAACAGAGCCATTTCCCAGAACACAAAATCAAGTTTCTTCAGACCCCAACCAAATGAGCATAGACTAAACATATTGATTTTAAGTCTGGCCATTGCAATTAATTCACCGGGCTTCCTATTTCAGACATAGCCTACTCAAACCATCTCAGTCAACTGACAATGCAAGTCAGACAAAACTTTTCTTTTGTGGTATGTGTACCTCAGTGGTGAAACTACGGTAATTGAAGACCGCGTTAACATGGACACTGACTTGGCATCCACACCCGCAAGAATGACAATCTTCACAGACCGGTAGACAACCTGCGGCTGCTAGAGCTTCTGTCAAAGTCAATGACTAGCGCTACGGTCACTCTCTAACCTCTGATCTAGGCAGTGCTCTCGACTTAAATCTCTAGCTCCTCCCTCAGGAAACATTGTTTCTTAGCAACAGGAGGACGCGTGCCCATCTAAATTGTTCAAGATAGAGTTTACTCAGTGTAAGTAAAACGTTTCTTGTTTTTGTTGTTTTTTTGTTATTTATTTTTTTATTTTATTTTATTGTCCTGACATTTTCACAAAAGGCTTGTATGAAATTGCACAAAAATGTGTTGACCATAATGCTTACGTACGACAAAAGAGATTGCACTGGTGGACTCCGAACATTTTAGCTACTGTTGACGTTGAAGTAGGCTATATAATATAGCAGAAATGTTAGTTGAGGGCGAACTCCAGCACAACATAACTCCTTAGACCTGATATGTAAAAATCACCTTTCGGTTTAGTCTACTTTGCTGGCATCTCTCTACCGTTTGCTGCGTAAGATGTCCGACTCAAGTGGCTGTCTGAAAGACTCTATGGACTCCTTGGACCAACAGCAGTCTACACATGGTGAAGCCAAGCTTAGTGTTGAACATGACCCAGAAAACCTTGATTCTGGCAAGGCTGTCAAAAGTGTTTCACAGGAGTTGGACTCTCAGGTTTATACGGCTACTTCTATAGTCCAGGCCAGTCAGCAGAAAACAACCAGAACCCATCCCCTGGTAGGCTAATCAATGTGAACCAGCTTTCTCTGATAATATTTTCACTGACAATGATAATGATTAAGGATGACGTCGATTTTTGTGATGATTTTAGACTGTGAACTGGGCATTTGGCATCAACAGCAAGCTCCCTGTGTTCTGCCTTCAAGATGGTGAGCATCTGGTCATTTTGTACGTGTGTGCGCATGTGGCAGTCATGTATGACCACACCAGCAATACACAGCACCTGCTTCAGGTAAACATGGAATTTAGGCTACACAAACACAGATGTAGGCTACACAAATAACCATATTTTGTGATTGTTATTATGCAAACTAAACATGGCTTATTGGTGTTTGTTGGCTAGGGGAAGAGGCAAAAATTCTCTCTGTGGTGTACTTCACTGATAAAGATGTTTCTCATTTGTTCTGCAGGGTCACTGTAGTCCAATCTCGTGTGTTTGTGTAAGTGAGGACCGTCGCTGGTTGGTGACTGCAGATAAGGGTCAGGACAGCCTGGTCATTGTCTGGGACACGTACACTGGGTAAGGCAGCACCAACACTACAACTATATTGGCAATTAACTTGTTTACTTTGGACTCAGTACTGCACAATAGTGGATCTTAAAATAAATGTGAGTTACTCAACAGGGTTCCTCTACATGCCCATGTGTTCAGTGAATTCTGGGGTTTGTATAAAGAGATATTTGTCATGTTGCTGTTTCTCACAGCATCCCTGTACGGACCTTATTCGATTGCCACCCAGATGGGGGCACTGTTGCACTAGCCCTTTCCCATGACTCCAAACACCTGGTGCTGGTGGGAGCTGCAGAAAGACAAGTAAGCAGAACCATCAGCGCCTAGTGAGGAATCAAGCATAAAAAGGATGATATTGTGCGATTGTGTGCCCTGGCGTAAAAACATTTTATTTAAAAGTGTATTCTGTTCATATGGGAAGTCATGTCAATATGTGTCTGTATTACAGGACTGTAGTTACAGCACTGTATAGTGGGGTTATAGTGGTTGGCTCTCTTTGGGCACACTCTCAATAGATTAGAGGATTTCCAAGAGCAGAGAACACAAAGAACTATGCTTTGCATGAGTATGCCCAAACACTTCATCAAGTTGTGTATCTGTCTGAATCGCTGTTCTGTTTTGGCATCAGCAGTGTGTGTGTATTTGGGACTGGACCAGTGAATCAGAGAGTCCTTTGTGTGTAACAGAGCTTCCCAAAGAGTTTGACACACAGGTGTGCTTGAATCCATTAAAAAACAAGTGGCTAAATGAAAGTATCTTTATTTTTACTGTTTTTTGTCTAAATTGAACAAATATCTTAACTGTCTTTCACACAGAGGCACATTCTATTTAACCCTGATGATAATACCCAACTAGTCAGCACCAGTGAAAGCAGAGTGCTATTTTACACAATGGTAAGTTAAGTGGTTAAGTCTCTCTCTCTCTCTCTCTCTCTCTCTCTCTCTCTCTCTCTCTCTCT
>JAGFZM010004104.1:0-29718 GCA_017657215.1 Limnothrissa miodon
AGGCTTTTGTGCAGATCAGAAGAGTTTCAATGTACGACTTTTTAAAATTTTTTTAATTACTCCACATGAAATGATGTGAAGGGCCCCTGGGGCCCATGTTAAACAACCTTCCTTAGACACAATCAAAAGTGTACATTTTCTGTAAATGAAGGCACAAAGGTACAACTCATCTCTAACTAGTCTGCCCATTTTCCTTCTGACCTCTCACTTCAACAAGGAACAACTGGATTTTTTTGGCCCATTCCCTATAAACTCTAAAGATCGTTGTGCATGAAAATCCCAGTAGGTCAGCAGTTTCTGAAATACTCAGACCAGCTCATCTGGCCATCCCACGTTAAGAGTCACTTAAATCCTCAAATTCCCCATTTAGTTTGGTTTTGCCTTGCTTCCCCATTCGGTTTGGTTTGATTGACCACGTCTACATGCCGAAATGCTTTTAAAACATTGAGGAATGGCTGATTAGCAATGCAAGAATAGATCCTAACTACAAAAAGGCACATCTCCAGAAAGATAATTCTCCTTCTAACATGGAAGTCTGCCCCATTGCACTCAAATTCTCTGTCTCTATAACAGTTGACAGCAGTGCTGAAAGTTTGTAAAGCAGAATAGGCTACACCCCTGCAGTCGATTATGTAATATTACTGAAGTCGATTACGTCCTATCTACTGAAGATAACGCTTGTATGACGCTTCATAAGTCATTGGGATTGAAACTGTTTGGTGTGAAGCTGCCTTTCAGATTACAATGTTTGTTTGTTTTAAACTTTCAAGACAGCCACACAGCCTAGGCGACACCAGCAAAAAAAGTGTTGGTGTTATAAAATGTAATGTAGTAGATTTGAAAGTACAGATAGTAGTAGGAAAACAGTGTAAAGTGTAAAAATAAAAGTAATTCTTATTTTTGATTAAATAAAGCATTGTACTTATTGCACTTAAGTACAATATAAAATTATTTGTCCTTTATTACAATCCACCCCTGCCAGTATTAAAGAAGATTACCAGTCCAATTATGGAATCAATTTATGCTGAACAAACTGCTACTTTCTACATGTGTGTGTCCCGTATGTGCATGTGTGTGTTGACCTGTGGCGGCGCAGCCATGGTGGAGGTGGGTGTCTCGCTAACATCAATGAGAGGTTCAGGCTCCTCTTCCTCGGCCTCCTCAGGCTCTTCCTCATCAGGAATCACCACCATGGGCTTCACATGCTCCGCCAGCGCTGACGCACGCAGGAAGTTAGGTGGAGACTGCATGCACACACACACACACAGCAATAAATATGAATTGGGGTTTGAGTGTAATGTGTGAGCCAGTTAAATTATGTCAATACAATACAGTAAGCGTATACATGCATCTTGATTAACACTGTAGATTAAACAAATAGTAAAAGACTGTGAATGAATGTGTATGCCCGCCGGAACTTACATCAGGCAGACGGGGTATCTGGATGAGTCTCTTAAAGTAGAGCATGTCTCTGGCCTTATTGAAGAAAGTCTTTAGACTAAACACAGACCACAAGCAAATAAACATCAGCAAAAACTAAATATTTTAAAACTGAAACCAGCTAACATAAACCAACATAAACCTGGGGTCATCTTTGAATATTATACTTGTAGTAGGTGTGTGGACATATTCTTTTATATTTAGTGTAAAGGACACTCTATATAGTTATACAAGTTACACACACACACACATATATATGTGTGTGAGTATGTATGTATATCTATCTATAAGGGACATGGTGTGAAAAGCAGGAAGCATGAAGAGGTCAAAGCTTGGCAGAGAGCCAACCAATCAACAGAGGGCCTCTAAAAGCAAAGACCAATGAGTGGCTCACCTGTGGAACTGGTCCAGGAAGCGATCTCTGTGGCCCAGCAGAGTATCTGCTGGCAAACCTGATACATGTGTGTGAGATAGAGAGAGATAAGAAAGAGAGGGCGGGAGAAAGAGACAGAGAGAAAGATTACCGGTAGTGATACTTCAACACACAGAAAAGGCTCTGCAAATATGTAGAACCAAAACCAGGTTTTTGGGGCTTTCACAAAAAATGCCTAAAATTCTGGTTTTGTTAGCTGACTGAAAGTAAAATGCTATTAGGGTTTTACAGTGTGTATATAAGACAAACTTATGCTCATCTGGCTCAGCAGTCAAACCTAAAAATCCAGCTAACACCAGAATTTTCTGAACAAAAATTTAACTCCATAAAAAAGTCCCTGAACAGCTTCAGAGCTGGCTTTTCACATTAAGTTGACCATATTTTTATTTGCTTAGAGAATGATCAAGGTAGTGCTGTTAGCACCAGATATGAGAAATATAAAGGCATCTAGTGTGGCCTTTTTTTGCTGCTCAGGGACAAATGATTACTTCAAAATATCACCCATTTCAATCACTGATTTAGGCTAAGAGCAATTCAGCCAACGCCTGGGAGGAAAGCTGGCCAAAAGAAACAATGGCCTGCTTTGATGCCTCCTTGGCATGTCTATTCAGCTATGAGTCATCCAAAAATGGTTTGCCTATTCCCCAGACACACACCCACTATCCTCGCGGCCCAAGTGAGCTTCTAAAAGTAGTGATGCAATTTTCCACTGACGGCTAAGCAGGTTGTGCTTGTGTATATTTAGATCTCTTATTGAACATAACCCGCTCTGTATCAGGTTAGTGTAAAAAGTCACTAAAATATACTACGGGGATGGACTGTCTAAAAGAGAAACCACCATTTTCTAAAAATCCAGGTTGGAAGGTTGAAGAGGAAGAAAAGAAGGGAGAGTGTGAACTCACAGGCTATGGGGATGGACTGTCTAAAAGAGAAACCACCATTTTCTAAAAATCCAGGTTGGAAGGTTGAAGAGGAAGAAAAGAAGGGAGAGTGTGAACTCACAGGCGTGGAGCTTGAAGAGCAGCTTCACGGAGTAGTGGTACAGATGGCTGCAGTCCTGGATGACCTGGATGAGCGGAGCCAGACGGCACTGACCTGAGGTCATTGTGGAGATGGCAATGGAGGTGTTCAACTGCCGCAGCACTGCAGGTAGAACGGGTGATTGAGAGGGAGACACACACTTCGTATGAGCGGTCTTCTGGAAATAACATCAGCTATCTGAACAAACCCATCAGACTAAATGATTTACAGCCACTATACATTTATTTTAATCTTTCATTAACCTCAGAAGACTGCTTTCTTCACTCTGATATAACTGCCCCCTTTTACACCGTCAGACAGAAAAAAAGTGTTTATATCTGACTACGGATATTATTAAGTGTGTGTGTGTGTGTGTGTGTGTGTGTGTGTATACAGTGCAGCCCCTGTTTTCCCCAATGCATGATGTTAGCCAAAAGCAGCCCAGCACCAGTCTCTCCTCTCAGGAGGGGTCTGTGGTTGTCTGGGTGGAGCTGAGGAGGGCTGCAGGGAGGGGTGGGGGGTGTTTAAGGGGGCTGTAGAGGGGGGCAGTAGAGTGCCTCGGGGTAGGTAGCAGTTGGACCGTTCCAGACCAATCAGGAAATGCCCAACAGGAAGTCTCATTACAGACAGTCCAATCTGAGCTCTGATCAGCATGCTGCGCCCATCTACTTAATAGTGGCATAGAGCCTGGCTTAACGGCTTAAACATGTACACACACACACACACACACACACACACACAAACATAAACTACTCTAGGAGCCAGTTTTGGACTCCCAGTCGCATTGTGAGTCTAGACATGGCCTGTGTTTTTTACCATGAACCTGGCTCAAAAAGGTTGTGGCTGAAGAGATGTGTGTGTTGACACAGTGGAGATCACTGGCATCATTGAGAAACGTTTTTAGTGTAGATGGGCTTTTAGCGTAGATGGACACTGGAACTCTGCTTGTCATTATTTGGATGAATGAATTGAGTATGAAATTGAGGATGAAAAAGTTATTCAAAACTACAAAACTTGGTTTGTTGTATATGTGCACTCCACTCAGTTGAGCTGATCTACTTCAGCAGCTGTCATAGTTCCAGTGGCGCTAACATCCAAAGAGCTTAATTGATGAATGTCTAAAGAAAATAGTGGAGGACTGGCACATAAACAGATGGACAGATGGGATGAGAGGCTGGGTGGATAGATGAATGGATGGTGTCCAGAGTCTGAGATGTTTAGTCTGGCTGCTCACTCACCTGCCTCTGCTACTCTCAGCTCAGCATCCATGTAGTCAAACACCTCCACCGTCAGCTGGAACCTGAGTAAAAACACGAGTCAGCAAGGCATGACAATGCAACACACTCACACACACACACACACCAGGTGATAATTACACCACAGGGCTCTAATTATCATGAACATTATGACTCGGCTCAAACACACTGCACACTTAATCCGATGCCGTGGTTTAGCTAGTCTTGCACATGCACACCCTATCTCTAAAACCTGCCTCCATCCCAGGCGCTGCAGCTGACCCAGGTTGCCCTCCTGACTACTGTGTCAGTAGTGTAGAGAGAGGGGGCTTCAGATCTTCCCTATTCTACTCTTCAATAGGCAGCTCTGTCTAGGCTTTCTCTGATCAGAACAGTCTGAACTGTGCCGGTCCTAATTTCGCACTGGCCAGCGTGATCACGCCAAGATAAGAACATTTTGGAAATAAAAATGAAGTAAAACTATTTATATTTAAGCAAATAGTGACGACATGACGGGACGTCACAGGAACAAACTAAGAGTGTGGAAAATGGCAATGAAACCCAGTGAGAAGGAAGCTGTGCAGTGGCCAGCGGTATTATTAGTGCAAAGGTGCAAAGGTAGTTGAGAATGTGATCTATGACACTGTTGTTTTCTCTGCCATGAATACATCCCACATTCATTGTTTTGTTTGGTTGACGAAGCAACGGCCTCTGTCAATGGCGTGTTAGTGGGCTGCCATAATGGTATGAATGCGGGTTGTTCACAAGAAAAGTGTTATGGTCTCCGGCGTCACTGGTGCGGGAACCTGCTCCGCCACCAGGCTGGCCGGTGTGAAATCGGCTAGAGTGTCAGGCCGCTGATGGCAGATCTATTACTGAAAGCTGAGACACACGACACACGAGCTGCTACTTCTCTGGTCCACACACCCATGGACTGTATCCACCCTACCTGCGGGGAGCACACAAGCCTTTCTTTCTTTCTTTCTTTCTTTATCTTCATCTTCCTTTCATTAGTGCCCTTTACTCCCTTCATTCCACAGCCCTTCACTCTGCTTGGTGGGGGTGAAATAACTCCTCTCCCTTTTTTCTGTAGGTGTTTATTTTTCTTTGTCAGTATAACCCCTGTTCAATTACTCCTGGCTACATAGCATTGACACCCACTCCACTGATGGTGTTAAAGCAAAGGAAAGTAGTGTGCATGCCTGTGGTTGTTTGTGGGCTTGGTCTTGAGGGCTTACTGCAGTATTATGACAAGTAAAATGATCATTTGCTGCATGAGAGATTCAGTAGCTGAGGTGTGAGCTGAGCTGAGGCTTAGAGAGGTGCATGCACAAAATAAATAATAAAAAAAATAATGCGGTTCTCTTTCATGGTTCATAAGATTGCTGTGATTTGTTGTCCAGGCACACATACACGTTGTTGATGTCTGTTCCCACCATTCGCTCAAAAACTTCATCTGTCGCCTCCAAGTTGGAGCGGATCACAGCATGCTACAGAGAAACAGACAGAAAAGCGCGAGAGAGAAAGAGAGAGAGAGGGAGTAAAACAAATAGGAATGGTGAGAGACAGCACTTCAAACACTGGCAGGTTGACAGCTTCTCTGGCTCTCACTTCCACTCCTCTTGCTCAGCTCTTTGTCTGAGGAACAGCGCCTCAACCCACTCGTCCTGACGCCACTACCCCCCCCCCTCCTGCTGCTGCTTCAGGAACAAACAACTCCAAGCCCACAGTTAGTTCAAACAGAGCCGGACACATCCATCACAACAACACTTGGGATGTTTCTAGTCATTTCTCTGGTGCCCCAGTGAGTGAGGGAAGGACACTCCGATAACATTTAATTAGGACACAAAGCAACTTAGGAGGAAAGGGGGTGTGTATGTGTGTGGGTGTGTACAGTAAGATGGAGGGCACATGGGGACTAGGTTAGTGGGGCTGATAACTGGTGGAGGGTTTTTTTTCCCAGGCTCTGGTTAAATCATTTCCATACATACCCTTACCTGCACTAGGCACTTTGCCCATGACAGAAATGTTTGTTTTAGGAGTTGATGTCAAAGATTTGTTTGCACTGTTCTAGGATCAGCAGTTCTCCAAGTAGCTCCAAGTTCAAGTGGTGTGTGGAGACGACACCTGATCCACTATGCCCTGAACCCATGCCAAGGGGTTGGGTTTTTAAATGAGATCAAAAGTGTGTTTAACTGGTGTGAAATCAGAGCTCACACACCCTTTGTGTAAGAACATCAATCTCAGATATATGTAATTTGTAACACCATGTCTCAACTGCAAGCGATGCGACCAAATGTGTGCGACAAAATCAGAATGGTCACTCTATTATCGATTGGACTGTCCGAACGGACTGCTACTAGGAGCAGCATGACAGAATGCGGTGCTACTGTTCGCAACTTCATTGAATCCTTTTTTCCGCTTGGTTTCTATTTTAGTTGCTCAAGTCGCGTTGACATGTGTGTATAAATATATGCAAATATATATTGAATATCAAAGTAAACATGACGTATCTAACGTGTTTAATGTGAACATAAAACACTCAGTGTGATGTGATAGTCGCACAGTCACTTGCAGTTAGGACATGGTGTAAGAGACCAGATCAGCACCAGTGTAGCTGCTCAGACGTTACACCATAAGGCATCAGGTCTGGACACTGACTACACATCATATGTCATTGATGAAGATTACACAGAGCACCATAAAAGAGGACAGGGCAATGTGTGGGGGTTTTGGCTCTCTCACCTTGGTGTGGAACTCCATCTTGGTGATCAGGAGCTTGGAGTAGAGGGACACCAGCTGACCGTATCCATGGCGGTCCCGCAGGTTTCCCTGTGAACACCCAGGGGAAGAGTTTAGCCAGGGCAACCAAGGTAATGCACGCACAGATGAAGAAGCCACAGGGGCATGATGGGACTACACATCACTGGAAGATTATTAAAAAAATTATAATAATAGAAAAGCACATATGCAAACGCACGCACACACACACACATTGTTCAAAACTCACCCACATGACTCCAACTTCAACAATACTGCTGTGATGTCTCATACAGTCTTGTAAGCTCTGAGTAGGAGACAGGATATCGTCATGAGTACAGAGAAAGGGAAAAGAGATTGTGAGAAATAGAGAGAGATCGAGAAAGAAAAGAAACAAAGCACAGAAAAACATGTCAAAGTCTAAATGAATACTTGTGACAAATGAAAAGAATGACTGAAAGGGAGAAAAAGATGTGGCGTACATTTGGGTGTCCATCCCGTAACACTTTGTGGAGCACGTGGCAGAACTTCCAGCTGAGGATGGCGCTGGAGTGGAGCGGGAGGCCCAGAGCATAGGACCAGAAGGTGAAGGCCCCCTTTTCCCTGTGTGTCCCCAGAATGATCCCTACACACCACGTCAAGGAAACCAACACATTTACACACACACACACACACACACACACACACACACACACTATCTAGTACTCACACCTGCAGACACACACAAAAGGAGGGAAGGAGAAAGAAACAAAAGGTCAAAAGTTTAAAAATAGCTGAACAAGGGTTGAAAGCAAAGAACGACGAAACAAACAGGAGGTAAGAAAGAAGAAACACACACATCCTTTTTACAGTGGGATACCATTACAGTAACACTATGTGATGCATGTGAGGGTTGTGAGTGTGTGTGTTTGGCTCTGCAGGCCTGTGTTCTTCTGAAGGATACTGCGGGCATGTTTCTCCTTCACCGGCGTCTCTGTGGAGTTTATGGCTTTGCTGATGCTGCTGAGCTGAGAGAGAGAGAGAGAGAGAGAGAGAGAGGGACAGACATGTTAGACTCGTCCAGCCAGCTCCGGGGTCAGTAGGGGAAGAGCGTTTCATGTTTAAACAAACACACCCCTTCATTACAGACCACAGGATCTCCTTGTAGCCTGTATCAGCGTCATCAAAGTCTCTTGAATCATACATTTGTACAGTGATGTAATCAAAGCACATTAACTAACAAATACATGCATATATTACCCAGTTAACCTCATACATCATGCACTGCTATCCATTTAACTATTACTGTAGATCCACTACCGACAACCTGTCAAATATGACGGAAGAATTCTTTCAATAACTAGAAGAGTGAATGGGAACTCTAGTCGGCCCACATCTCACTCTACCGGCTCAACAGCAGGAAAAGTCATGAGTGTAATCTGGTGCTGAAATCAAGGAAGCTCTCTTTCCTTCCAATTAAATTAGGACACTTCTTTCATTGGGCAAGAGCCTATGCTGTAGGAAACATCACAGACTTCTGTCCAACAAAAACAGTTTAGTTACCCCCAAAATGCATGGCTTTAACAAGTAGACAAGCCCAATAAGTGCATCTACTATGTATGGGGCAGTCCACCCAATACAATCACTATGAGGAATGGGTTTATAGTACACCTCAATATCTCACTCAAGTCAACCTTGACTCTCATTCAGACTGAAATAGCTATAAATAGTTGAGTCAACAAATGGAACAATCTTCCTAAACAAACAAAAGTCCTGAAAGTACTGATTCATTCAGCCAGTCATCGAGCATGGGAAAAAAGGCGATCTGAATAGATCTGAGAGCAAGGACATGGCCAAAGCTGCTCGACTGTTTTGATTATTTGGGTGTGTCCAGGAACAGACAAACTGGGAGAGCAAGCAAACACACACACACACAAACAGTTTGGACATGTATGACACATTGGGTGTGTCTGACCCACACAGGTATGGCTATAAATATGTTTATTGTGTGTTTGGGTTTGTTGCAGTAATAGTATATATAGTAAAATAATGATCTTGATATGGTACAAAAAGCCAGAGTCAGGGGCTCTGTGTTCAGCAGGGGAGGGGAAGGAAGGACAGTGAGGTAGTCAGGGAAGGGAGCGATGACATAACAATGACAGGCGTTAGAAGGATGAATAATAATCAGCCAGGTATGTCGACCCCTCCCTTCCAGAACTTTTTCATAATCTCTGCCAACCTGACGAGCCAAAGGAAGAAAAGCAAACCAAAAACATAATCACACACGTACATGCACATCTCCCACATACTTCCAGACATTTACATATGAATTTAAAGACCCGCTCTCTCTCTCACACACACACACACACACACACACACACGCTCACTCACTCTGAAAATAGCATCTAATTAAAAGCTGCCCCAGTAAAGCTTAAAACAAAACTAGCTGAGCCATCAGAGCCAACGTCATTATAGTGCATGAACTACACTGTTCTTCGAAATACACTTATTCTTCTAACTCAGGTGTCAAACTCATCTATATCACATGATCAGGATATTCAGAACAGGATTTTTTTGTGCATGGTTAAAAATATAATTCTTTTCAAGCTTTTTAAATTAGGCCGCTTAACATGATGTGAAGTGCCATATTTGGCTCCCGGGCGTTATGTTTGACACCTCTGTTCTAACCATTTTACAAGTTTAATACAGCTAAACTGTGTAATGTAGAAACTCTGTTCAAACTGAATTGCGTAGCTATCCTAATGCATGGGTGTGAAATGTATTTTTCCCCTCTCTAAACTTTATACTTTTTGAACTATTCCTTTTACTAAAACTATTAAAATCTATGAAAATTTTCTCCACTGACTAGCTTATTATGATATCACAAAAGGGTCATTAACAGGTTGTTAAGCAATTTTACATGCCAGGTGTTCAGACCACCTGCATTCAACTAACTGTCTCAGGCCCTAAGACTACAATCCGTGCGTTTACATGATTGGAATTAAATTTAATTCAGAATAAAGTGGAGTGGTTTATTCTAATGTTAAAGTGGACTTAATAAATTCCAGTAGCATTAAAACACTTATTCCTCTTAAAATGAATTCTGGTTCAGAGTATGCTTGTCATGCAATTGTTTATGTTTCTTCCATCCACTCTAATCCACTATCCAATTTTCATTATTAGATTTTTTCCAGGTGCATTTATTAACAAAACACTGAATTAAATTGTTTTTATTTGTAATTAAAGGTGCTCTCTGAAATGTTGCAGGATTTTAGCGCGATTTAATTTTTATCTCAAATCTCCCCTTGATCGGCTAGCTTTCTGCCCCCTGAATACACTATGAAAAAACCCGGTAATAACTCAAATGTGAGTGGTGTATTCAAACAAACGCTAGCGATAGGGGGATGTGCACTTAAACATAACAAACAATGATAAACAATCGGCAACATACTTTATTGCAGATTGCTTGGCCGTGGTTTGCTGTGTTTAGGTTCGTTTGAGTGTTCGCTTGAGTATTATAGCCCCTGTGTTGATGTTCGAGACCAGGGTTTTTCATAGGGTATTCAGGGGGCAGAAAGCTAGCCAATCAAGGTGAGATGCCTACGATTTCAGATAAAAAATAAAATCGGCGCTGAAATTCTGCAACATCTCATAGAGCACCTTTAAAAATGTGAATTTGAATCTGGTTCTATTGAAACTACAGATCTTGTTTAACCATTTTCTTGGCCCACTATTTCAAAACAGAAGTTTTTACTCATACAAGTTAGCTGCTAGCATCAGGTGGTCAAGAGCAAGGATTCTAGAGTTGAGCAAGACGGATCAGTGAAACAGACATGAAGGATAGGTTACTATGAGCCAGAACGGTTGCCATTACATTACCACATAGATAAATAATGCAATATTACCACATGGATAAAAATAAATCATATTTGAGCTTACTAAAATGGCACCCATTATGCCGTACTTCCTCTTTAATAACAGATTTTCTGGCCAGTAATCTTGTGCACAGTATTCTAGAATATTTGGTCAAGAGCGTATGACTAGCTTCAGCCAATTAGCACACACCATTTTCCAGTATGGCACCACATGGAATTGAAAATTTGAGCCAGCCTGTAAAAGGTCCATGCATGTGCATGTTGGTGCGTGCATGGAGCCTAATGCATGACTGGGAACTTAGTAACTCAATGATTAGGAAGACCTTGGGACATTACACAATTCATTAGTTTAATTCAACTTCAGGTACAAATTTTTAAATGTAATATTAAATTGGAATGTCAATGTAGACTACACTGGTATACTGATCTGCAGTCAATATATTGGTTGAGAGTAATGCCGTAGTCAGGTCCTAATGCGGTTTGGATCTCAAAAGTGTGTGCATTTGCCGTTCTCCATAATGGGGCCAGGAGGCATAATGTTTACATTTGTGTATTGTGTGTGTGAGTGTGTGTGTGTGTGTGTGTGTGTGTGTGTGTGTGTGTGTGAAAACTTCTATTCAAAAGGTACTCTTCCCATTCTCTTCTGTCCGTTGGCCTAAATGCATACATCCACATTCACACCCACCCCATCGCTCCCCCTCCCAAATTGTGAAACAAACACACACACACACACACACACACACACTGTCTCTCTCTCTCTCTCCCTCTTTCACCCACAGTGGTATGCAGCATGAGCAAACAGAAGTAATCACATTAGAAACACAATTTGGCCTGCACAGTCGCCCCTCCCCCTCAGAAGGCACACACAGATACCCTCACATCCAATCTGCAGAAAAACTTACAAGGTCCTCACACCTGTTGCTTACTTTCCATAGAAAAAATCTAAAATCCAGTCTCCAACAGCATTCAGATGTGTACCCAGAAAGTCACAGACACATACAAATTCTTTCTCATTCTGATAAGTACAATGATGCTATTATGATTCAAGACAACAGTCAAAGATAAGAATACTAACAGGTACAAGAGAGGACTTGATAAAGAGACTGGGGAAGGGTAGACAGTGTTCCAGAGCATCAGACACAGTAACAGAGAAAGAAAGAGAGAGAGAGAGAAAGATCGTCCAAGAGCGGGAGCCGTAGTGGGACTAAAGGCTCATTAGAGGCGGTGGCGTGGGTAGAGGTAGAGAAGGTTGGTACTGAGGGGGGAGGGGGGTTGGGGGGGGGGGGGGGGGGCGGATCTGAAGCAGCAGTCTGGGACAATGTGGGGTTTGTGGGGAGAGAAAAGCAGTGGAGCTGGGCAGTGGGACGGAGCCTGGAGCTCAGCCAGTCACTGGCACTGAGAGGATGACAGATGGCCAGCGAACCCCACTGCTCACAGGCAGAGCAGCCATCCGTCAGAGAGAGAGAGAGAGAGAGAGAGAGAGAGAGGGAGAGTGGAAGATGGAGGGAGAGTGGAGGATGGAGGGAGAGAGGGGGAAAGAAAGGGTATGAGAGAGGGCGTGTGTAAAAGAAAGAGGGAAGAGAGGAGCAAGGAGTAAGAGGAGAGGGAGAAAGAGAGACAGTGAGCGTGCACAGAGGCTAAAGGAGAGAGACAGGCATGAGTTGGGTGTGTAAAAGTATGCTGAACATTGGGCAGAGACAAGGAGGGAGAGAACGTGAGGGATGGGAAACTTGGGATGGGAAGGGAAAAAGAGAAAAGAGAGAGAGATTTGAGGGATAGGCAGAGAGAAACGAGGCCAGGAGAAAAAGAACAGGAAAGAGAGAGGGGGGAGGGGTGGAGAATGGTCTCACATGACCCTAGACCAGTTGAGCAGGCTGCCTCTGACAGCTGTAATCTCACACACATTGTCTTACAACACTACTGGGGGCATTCATACCTGCACCACACTCGAGACAAGCCTCACCTATGACACACACATACACACAGCAATGTCCTACATCATTAATGGGGACATTAATTTACTTGCACCACACTCGAGACATACTTCACCTCCCTCATGACACACACACAAACAGATATCACAGAAATATCAACACACCCTTTTTGCTCTCCTACCTACAGACAGACAGACAGACAGACACACACACACACACACACACACACACACACACTCACTCATTTACTCACTCACTCAGTCACACTATTGAGCTGCACAAAAAGATAACATATCACAGCTGATAAGGGAAATAAGCAGGTCACATTGGTCTACACATGTTCTCAGTGGACATACTGGCCAAAGAGAGAGAAAGAGAGAGAGAAAGGAAGAAGGTCTCAACTGGACGCTAAGTGGCCGAGACACACACTGAGCCAGACAAATCTGACCGAGAGCCTCTCTAGGTCCAGACTGGTCCAGACAGCAGAGGAACAGACCAAAAACCAGTCAAGAGAGGTAGACAAAATATGGAATAAAGCTAGACAACATCAGAAAGTAAAGGACGAGAGAACACTCCACAAGATCAAGACAGTGTGTTTTGACAAGGACAATGTTGTTCTGATCCTCCAAATAGACAATTTGACATTCTACATGGTCCTCGATCACCCCAAGCATGACTCAGACTCAGCTCTACCTTACCTGATCTTCACGGCCTCTCAGTAGTTGGTCCAGTTGCTTAGACATCTCTCTTCAGCGCACAACACTAACCTCTAAGCAACATTAAAAGCAGCTAATGGCAGCTGAAGGCATTACTGTAAAAGCTAGAGTTCAATCCACTACAGGCTAACGTGCTGAGCACTCCGCGCTCACCCACTGACGACTAGCCACCGTGTGAGCTAACTGCCTGCACAGCCAGTCTTTATTGGACCCTCTTATCAGCTTAACTCAACAGACAAACCCCCTGCTCCAACTATGCCAGTTAAGTCAAGGTCAGACAAACCCACCATGCCAGTCAAGTCAAGATCAGAGAAACACTTTTGAGAGGAGGAAACAGAGCTTCTTATTAGCAGCACTAATGGGCAAACAGGCACCGACATACATGGGGTTGTGTTTACTGATGGAGTCATGTCCTAACAGAGACTCACGGATTTACAACCTCTGCAAACCCTATGCCCACTAACACTAAATCAATACTCTCACCTGCCTGCAACGCCCTCACCTGCAACAATTCCACAGGAACAAGTTTGACAGGGATAGCAAAAACCAAAGGCTTCAGAGTGAGCTAGCATTTGTCAGGAACTGATACATATGCAACACCTTCTGTTCTGCTTGCTCATGATTTTTTTACTGGGGCTGAAATCTGCTGCAACCCACATAAGTATTTTTATGATCAAGATATAAATGGCATAATTAGCCTATGATGTTGACTCTGGTCTATGTTGCCAGGTGAGCAGGTGTAGAAGGTTTAAAGGCCTCTGGGTAAACTAAAGTGACTACAGCCGTGGATTATCCAGGGAGGTGGCCTAGGATGGCTTCACCCCCTGGCACCATGCTGACACAGGGAATCACACCCACTCCATTCATGCTCATCCCATTTAGACTTGTGTTCACCAACACGAGCCACGTCTGGTCACTGAGTTCACCGTCACACATCAAATCTGCCCATTTTGACCCACATCCCAGTGGATGCTAGCCTGCTAACTTGGCGGCCTTTACAAAGGCTGTAATCAGGGAGACCTCACACTTTTAAACCCATTTTACAATCTAAAAAGTCTTACACTGCACAGCAAGCAGGGCTTGTCGATAAGACTTAAACTGGAGTTGTTTGCGGAGTGACACATTCAGCATATGTAGGGAAATTAGTGGGAAAATAAGGAGAAAACCAAAATAAATTAATAGTTTGAATAGAACATTAACATTGAATGGAACATAAAGGTTACAAAATAGATACAAAATTTCATATTCTAATTAGCATTTATATTTTGATAAAGCATTCATCAAAATAACTGCAAGTGAAAAATAAATATGTATGTAATGTCATCCCTACTTTCTTAAAAGACAGAAGCAAAATTCCAAAGGTGACTTGAAAACTTCCACCTATATAAATATATATAAACAGTATATATATAAAACAGTGGAGTTATTCCATAAGATTCCTTAGGTCACCTCTACTCCACCACTCCTCCATCATACACAGTAGGCTCGCAGAGCAGGTAAGAGTGTGGGGACATAATTAATAGCATCTAAAGACACAGGAACTGATGACAATGACTGAACTGGACAAGAATGGGATTCATCTGTGTTTTTGTAACAGGGGAGCAGCTCATTTTACCTCCCGTTATGAAAACACCTGACAGCATAATCCATGCATCCTCTCTCTTAGGTTAGAGGTTCTCTCTCGCTCGCTCTCTCTGCTGCTGAAATCTGAGTGTTAATGTGTGTTCTGAAGCACTGACTGTTAGCTTCCAGCCTTCTCCTTAATAGAGAGCCTCGGTATTCATTACCCGCTGACAGTAGAGTGGGACAACGCTTCAGGGGATAACCTTGACACATTCTTTTACACAGAAACACTCACAAACACCTCTCTCTCATATGAACTCATATGCTAAAAAGAGGAAACCAATAAAGAGTCTGCTTCTGCATCATTAATCATTGTCTAAGGCTGAGAATACCCAAAAGAATGAAGTGACTCATATTCTTCTCATGGAATAGATTCCCTCTTTCTTCCACTACTGGGCAAATTGCAAGTCACACACTGCTGCTGCTGATGCTCCTCTTAATGTGGGCATGTGTAAAAATGTAACGTGTGTCGTGCTAGAATATTGGTGCCAGTCACCTCGGACTGACAGGAGAGGCCTCTAGAGAGTGAGAGTCAGCTCTGCGGTTCTTGGAGGTGCAGACGCTGTGTTTATCCCAGCACTAATGTTTGGCATTACCGACACACCCACACGTCCGTGATCCGACGTTGTCTGGCTAAAGTGCTGCGCCAGCAGTAACGCTAGCTCTCAGAGGTCCTCCTCCCACCCACTCACTCACTCAGAGATCGGTAGCCACCATTTTTACCTCCCAATGCGCGCACACACACACACACACACACACACACACACACACACACACACACTTTCTAAAACCCCATGGTTTCTATGGAGACAACAGAGGCTTTTAAAGGGCAGCCTTCCTTGTAGCACTATGTTGTAGTGAAGCCTCTCTTTTCCTCTCTCACTCAAGATCCTGAGAGAAATAGATAAAGAAAGAAGGGAAAGGAAGTGGGAAGGCTAATACAAGGTGCTATATGGGATATGTCCCCTTGATGCAGAGCAGATTCCAGTGACAGACATTTGCCATAATAAGTGATGCTAGCTAGTGGCAATGGGTTTCTGCAACATTTCTCAAATGTTTCACACTAGACAGGATACTGGGGGGTGGGCAGTGTCATGTCCAGGTAGAAAAAAAAATAGATTCTCATTTAGAGATGCAGCCCACCATTTCATTATCAATATACTCCAAGTTTAAGATTGTGTCTAAAGGGACCTATGGCAAAACAGTGCCAGTGACCACAACTGAGCCAGTCATTTTATGGCAATAATGTCAACATCACAGGCACATGTTTACAGCAAACACATTTAGAAGCTTATGCCACACACACTTGTGCAATCCACCCTGACCACAAAAATACACTGTGCTGAAAGAAGAACAAGAAAGACCTAGAACAGGTACAACACAAATCAAAATTTTCTAGGGCACCTGTTCACTCAGTGTGTGGCTAGCCAAAAACAATGCCACATACTCCTGACAAGCCAACTCAACACTATCAGCACAGAGCCTGACTGCTGTAAAACTGCTGTAAAACCATAACAAAGCAACAAAATTTCTGCAACAATGGGCTACATCCAGGCTACATCAACATAACAAAGCAATGCTGAATTAAACAGAGTTTTGAAACAACCAGAAACAACCATATGCTTAAATTCGATTTATTCCGGATTCTCTTACTACATATTTGCCTGTTATTCCTGATCAGGGATTCTCTATTTCTTTACAAGAGTCCGTTGAGAATGTTTGAGGCCTTTATTTTAAAATAATATTTGAGACTGCTCTGACATTAAAAAGAAATGTTGACATAACCTCCTCCTCACTTTTAATCAATCAGCAGCTGCCTTCTGCATTTGTAAGGTCCATATGGGGAGAAACAAACCAGCACTGGGGCTTGCAGGTTATACTGTAAGCCTACCCCTCGTGTCAAATTGATAAGACACCAAAGACACATCAGGTTCCCTTGCGAGAAAAAAAAGCAGTTGTTGTATACAGAAATGTTTTTTTTTTCTGAAGCAGAACCCATTGATTGTCTCCATTAAGCAGCAGAGTGCAGTAAATCACTGTAGCAGGGCCCAAAATATTGTATTTACTGCAGTAATGCCATATAGAGCAGAAACACTTCAGAAAAGATGTAGTATGATGCAAAATGTTCACATGAGGGTTTAAATACACCTTTAGTGATAACAATAGGCAATCCTGATTACACCTTTGTTAAGATGACCATAGTGGAATAGCATATACATGTAGCCTACATTAGATGAAATATAGTTAACACATGGCAATTTAAAATTGAGGCTGCCAACCGTTTTTGTGCTTCAGATTATGCATTAAACTACATAACTTTTCCACTTTTTCCGCTTTTTAATGAGCTGCTTCTGGGTAAAGACATTTTTTAACATCAAAGTTTTTGAAATCTTTGAAGATCTATAAAAGTTTAGATAACGTCTTCGGCAAAAATATGATTGCAATAGCCTATGTTTGTAATTTTCTTCTTCATTTTAAGCCAGGATATTAGTGAGCACTGCATCTTTGCCTAACATAGGATCAGACAAAGAACATGATCACTGCACAGATAAGACCGCAACTGCAAAAAAAAAAAAAAAAAAAAAGACACGTGTTTAATCAGCAGGCTTTGCTTCAAGGAAAAAATATTTGTGCGCTGATAAACTTCAACAATGCAGCTCATCAAAAAGTAACATTGAGGCCTCAAAGGAAATATGGAGCATAGGAGAATGCGGTTCCCTTGAATGTCGCGGTGCCACCTCGTCTCCTCGGGGTAGAAAATAAACGCGTCTAACCGGTTTTTATTTCGTAAGTATAAGGCTATGCCGTGTCTCACGCCATTGAAAATCGTTGACTTAGCCTAATTGTGCGATATAATGAGGATTGCACATTTTCCATAGTGTCTAGCACGTTAGCCAAAGTCAAGCCTGCGGCGGTCGATTTAATTTATTTATTTTTAAGTATTAGGATAATGGCATAGCCTACCATAATCACCATCAAAACATTTAGCTTGGCCTACTGAAGAGATACTTAGAAACGTTAAGTGTTTATGGACACAATGCAGCCAACTGATTGAAGAGGCTGCCTGGGAGTTCTCAACACCTTGACACCTGTGCTGTAAGAGATGCTACTAGCCCATGGCTAACTTTACCTGAAGATGTTTCAACAGGGGCTAGGCCTAACGAACGAACTACCGCGGAGCAAGTCAAGAACAAATCTAACGTTAGCTTCTCGGATTACGAGTCCAGGCTATTCAGATCCGTTTGTAAATGACATTACACATAACATTCGACTACACAACTCAAGTTAGAACCGTGCAGGCTTAAAAGGATAGCTAACTCGCAGGCTTTAATGTTAACGCCACCAATAGGCTACAAATGACCATAGGGGAATGACACGTCTGAAATTCACCGTCACAACTGGAGAGAAATTCACGTTAAGCGGACACAGCGTAGGCAAGGATACCTGCTGTCTTTCGAAGTGCTCCCTCTCCGCTCCCAAATGAGTTTCCGTCCTTTTGCTTTTCACCGAGTGCCGTATGGAATTCATCCTTCTGAACCAGTTTAGATTCCGTGAAGTTCACAGTGTGCAGCCTAGTCTCTTGTAATGACGTTGACGATTAACGTTATTCCTGAATATAACATCCACTCCACCGATTTAAAAAAGGATGACAAATCAAGCAGTGTGGGAAATGCTCATTTAGTGTTGTTATGACGAAAGTCGTAATCCAAATGCAGACACTCGATGTCTGTAATGCACATTTAGGAACACCACCATTTCATCCCCACATCAGAATGCTGAAGACTGCATATCCGCGACGTTGAAGAAACCCCCTTGCTTCTCCATGGTCCGACTGTCCTCGCTTTCAGTCGAGCGCTGGAGAGAACACTTGCGCTTGGCAACGGGAGGAGAGATCAGACGTCACCGCTGTATCCCGCTACGTCATGCGCAATGTGCGGCCCTCACAGTAAACCAACTTCAGTAGCCTAGGCCTATCTAATTGTATCTCTTTTCCAGCCATATAATTTTTATGTTTAATGATTTGCCAACCTTATAATGCAATATGCAAAGTTTTGCTCATTTAGCCTGCGCTATAGAAAACGTCCTCTGATTCAGCCATTATATGATCTATGATGTATCTATGAAATTAAGATTTATTATTTAAATTCTTATTCTTTATTCAAAATATTTTTAAATTCCTATTCATTATTCAATGTGTGGTCTCTGGCGCACGCATAGACCTATAATATTAGACCTATAATAAAGTTAACATTTGCTATAGGCTGCTGTATTTATGACAGCGACATGTTTGCTATGGTGATGGCGCTGTACGATGGCTGCCGTTGACCGTACCTCCACTTTGTTTTTCACCCTTTCTGGGCTTTTTTGCGTTTTTCTTTTTCATTTCTGGCACTGTGCTGTGGCCTACAGGTAGCCTTGAATGTGGTTGTCACTTCTGTTTGGTTTTCTGCGGGGTCTCTGTGGGTTTGGAGGAGCTTGTTGGTTTGGACATTTTTTGCGAAGTGAATATACTTTAAATGATGCATTCCGACCGACCGTCATTTCACTGTCTACCCTACCGTCTTTATCTGCGGAGCTTGGAGGAGGTCGGGCAGGGACCCGTTGTGAGTGTTGGATGTGGAGGACTGCGGGGGTTGCCAGTGGAGTGGAGGACGGCTCACAGGGGGTCGTGTTTGGAGGAGGACGGCGCTGCCTGCGTGTCGGCTGCTATCCTGTGATCTCCGACGCAATGTTGGTCATCCCCTATACTTGATGTCACTCCTGCGTCCCGACTTCAGCCACAAATCCACGACCTCAAAACATCTCTTCTACATGGATCCTGAATCCTATTTATATGGACTATTCATGTACAATAGCTACTAATGCCAATGGCTAATTATTATTATTATTACTATTATTATTATTTATTTTTTCCCTTTATCCATCTTTTCTCTTCAATGCAATTTCACTACATGGTTTTACGTTAGTAACTCAATGTATGTGACAAATAAACTCCTTGAATCCTTGAATCCTTGAATCCTTGTTTTATTATTGGGATTAAATCTGCCAATGAACACATCAGAGTGAGGCAGAGATTAAAAACAGAAACAGACTGAGTCGGGATTACACAGGAGACCATGCCCGTGCCATGATTGGTTATCCTACATGGCATGGTGCCTGTGGAGCCCTAAAGTGAAAACAAGGGCAAAATCAAGTCCTCTCATGTGTGCTACTCAACAGGACCTTAAGAAACATATTTTTCAGAAATGTGAATCGACAAATGTATTATTCTGTCTAGAAAGAAAAAGAAACAACTCAGTTCCAACTCTTAAGAGTTGCCTCATGCCACAGGGTTATTTTTTTTTTAACCGTACTATTAAGCAGTAACTTGCAGTAAGTCAAAGGGAACTGAGGACCACTCAAAAATATTTACAGGGCTGAGAGGTAGCAGGCATGTTTTTTAAAAAGGGAATATATTTTTAGCCTAGAATAGTAGTAGTAAATTTTGCTTGACGGTTATGTCTAGCCCCGCACTGGGCCAAACTAATAATGTTCAAGTTAAACTGGATCACAGGAATGTAAGCACTAACCTACCAGCAAAATGGTAACATTTGCTAACCCACTAACTATCCTTTTGACTCCCTGAATAGAAACTCACAAAGAACTTAGTTTAATAGTAGGTGATACCCTACCATAATACAGATGGCCCCGGTTGTGTTCACCAGAGGGGATGGAGGTTTCGAAGTACAGCAGTGAACATGTGTTTTATATGCATTTGAAAAAATATAATGTTGCAGATGTTTGGGAGAGTTCTTTGCCTTCACCCCCATTACACATTCTTTTTGCATTTGCATCCACAGAATTACCCTGAGACTTTTCATAGATTACAGCGCATTCTTGCTTTTCTAACCTTGATTTTCTGCTCTTTCTGCATGTGTTTATTACTTTTCTCCCTGACTTCACTTTATATAGCCTAACATTGTTATCACTGCTGTATTCTTATGGATGAAAATCACAAGACCAAATAATTGACAATGTCATATGGCTTCTGAGTCTGATTCCATTTGTTATTTGATATTTGCTCCTGGTACAAATGTGTTTGGTACAGATGGGTGTAGCTGTTTTTGAGCTATGAGAGACTGCTGCTGGACAAAGTGCAAGAATAATCAGTCGACTAATCTAGAATGGTGATATATTTTGTAACTTCCTTTTTATTGTGTAACTTCCATTCTAACCTTGTTAGAACTCAGGAGCACAACATAACACATGACTGTTTTTACAGTTCAAAGAAAGAAAAACAGATGGATGTTTTGCCAG
The DNA here is from genome assembly GCA_017657215.1 of Limnothrissa miodon. Lineage (NCBI taxonomy): Eukaryota > Metazoa > Chordata > Actinopteri > Clupeiformes > Clupeidae > Limnothrissa > Limnothrissa miodon. The sequence continues at coordinate 21,313 of JAGFZM010004104.1, forward strand.
TTAAGTGACTTTTATAGTGTAATTGTAAGTATATAGTCGTACATGCTGGGAGGTGCCACAAGTCCCACAATACACTCTAACAGGTAGCTATAGGCACAATCAGTGAAGATATTACATTTCAGTCAAAATTGTGAACTGTCCATTTCCTGGACTCCCTTCAACATGTCACATGACGGTAGGAGGCAGAGCTGGAAAAACTCACCACACCAGAAGAGCACTGAAAGACTGGCTTTGACATATTGGAACATCTTTCTCATGCTAAACTCATAAATCACAAGCCCCCACCCCAGACCTGCCACTGACTCACTAACATGGAATCAAGTTGATGATGCCTATGCATGTAGAAAAGTAAAGGTCATAACTAGTCCCTGAAGAAAAGGGTAGCCAATATAAGATGTTTCCAATTATCATTAAAAATGTTATGCTTAATATAAGTTAATGTTTAAAAAAATCCCCTATATGTATGCCTAACAAACAAGTACAAATAGTTGGAGCTCAATTTTTCGGATTCAGATTGAAGCTGTACTGAGTATGAAATGCAGTGTTATGGTGTGCGATTTCCAAACAATAACAATATCTCCTGACGCCATATGGGTAATTTTCCAACCCTGCTCATCCTTGGGACATCTGAGTGCCATGCTTCATATGCAGCAAGATTTTCCTGTTTGACCACCTAGTTTGAGCAGACACTCAGGTGTGTGTCTGTGTTAGGGTCAGCCACAGATAGGTATGCAGGTGTGTGGGACCTTTGTGTAATTCTGTTGTTATGTGTGGCCAGATTAGAGCTGTTTCCTCCATAGAACAGGACCTCTCACATTCTTGCACTGGAGACATGACCAGCTGTGCCCTCCGCTACTGGCATGATGACAGCAATGTGAATCCTATTCAAGGCACCCGATAAATTGGCATGAAATTCAAATCAAGTCAAATTAGGTTAATTCAGTTTAATTTTCGACACAGATTCAATATCATCATTAGCCCGGGCCCGCCCATACTTCCTGTGGCGCTACATTCGTTTTCGCTATAACATCATTAGGCTACTTCATTTGTTAAAGTCCCTAATGAGAATGTCGCCTCCCTGTGGTCATTATGCTGTAGTGCAGCAGCACAAACTCAGTTAAAATATTTCACTTATGTATAGGTTTGGCTACAACATCTTTAAATGTGTAGTACTAATGCACCTTGAATAACAATAACATAATTATTACTGTGAATACAGTAGTTATTTTTATGAGAGTGGAATTTCCACATCCTAGCGTAGGCTACTGTTTGATAGTTTCACTTTCAATTACTACTCATCAAGAATCACATGAACGCACCTTTTTTCAGAAACAGGAAGCCATATTTGTTTGCTTCTTTCTGCGTGTAGTAGTGTGTTGGTTGCAGGTGGAAAATGGCAGAGGGCTCAGCAAAGGACCTTGAACTGTTCACTTGCCCCATCTGCCTGGATGTACTGAAAGAGCCGGTGACTATTCCTTGTGGACACACTTACTGTATGGGCTGCATTAAGGACTGCTGGAAGCAAGAGGACGAGAAAGGCATATATAGCTGCCCTCAGTGCCGACAGACTTTCACTCCAAGGCCTGTTCTGAACAAAAATAATATTTTTGCTGAATTAGTGGAGCAAATGCAGAGGACAGCAAACCAGGCTGCTTGTCCCGGAGATAGATATGTGCAACCTGGACAAGTCGAATGTGACGTTTGTACCGAAAAATAGCTTAAAGCAGTCAAGTCCTGCCTGGTGTGTCTGGTGTCGTACTGCGAATCACACTTCAAAGTCCATAACCTGATGAACCCGGGACGTAAGCATAAAGTGATTGATGCCACAATGGACTTACAGGACCAGATCTGCTCTCGGCATGAGAAGGCACTGGAGATCTTCTGTAAGACTGATCAGAGTTGCATCTGCTACCTGTGCACAATGGATGAGCACAATGGACATCTAACAATTTCGGCTGCAGCGGAAAGAGCTGAGAAACAGGTAACATAAAACGTTACCCAAATTAGATCTTTTGTTCTGTTTTTTATACATTGAACAGAGATACCGGTAATGTAAAAATCCTGTAAAAAGCCAGACATAATGAATGAAAGACTATTGACTGTATATGTTTGTCTACTCACAGAAGCAGCTGGTAGAGACACAGAGGAATCTTCAGCAGAGAATTCAAGAGAAAGAGATGGAGCTGAAGGATCTGAGAGACGCCATGGCAATGTTCAAGGTTGGTGGTGATCTGAGAAAATTATTTTCAGATTCAGGTCTGATTTATTTTAACTCCAAATTCATTGAGGGCTTACATGTCGTATTTAAGCATGACACTAAAAAAAAAAAAGTATGCCTTATAACATGATGTGTTCTGAGACATAATACTTTCAATATTGCCCCCCTCTGTGTGTGTGTTTGTGAGCAGAGCTCTGCACAGGCATCAGTGGTAGACTGTGATAGGATGTTTACTGAGATGATCCAGTGCATTGAGAAAAGACGCTCTGAGGTCAAACGGCTTGTTGAAGCTCAGATGCAAACTGAGGTGACTCAGGCTGAAGAACTGCTGAAGCAGCTGGAAAAGGAGATTGCTGAAATGAAGCAGACAGATGCAGAACTAGACCAGCTTCCGCACACAGAGGACCACATCTATTTCCTTAAGGTAACATTATGGATGTCAGCAGGATGTTAATCAGGGAGGTCACAATTTCTAAAGTTGAAAAAAATATATATATTTAGCATTATTTTTTATTGCAGACATGTCTCAAAGCGTTGCTGTTGAGACATGTCTTTTTGGATGCACTTACATGATTGATTGAGTGATTGATTGTTTGAGTGATATATCAACTGGACGTATGTTGATTGTCTGTATGTGGCTTTAGGCCTGAATTGCTTGGGTGTATTTACTGTATGAGCGCTTTTTTTTATTACATTCTATTTTTATTTACTATATTTATTATATTCTTTTAATTATTTATTTTATGTGATGTTTCACTGACCAGAGACATCTCAGTTTCATTGTACCTGTGACAATGACAATAAAGAACATTCATTCATTTTCTCAACAGACATTCTGTGCAGCAGATAAACATAAGGACCTGGCCAGTATAATTGCCAACCAGAGCATCTCTTTTGAGAAAGTGATGAAACTTGTCTCCACACTAAAACAGCAGGTGGAGGACTTCTGTAAGCAGGAGGTCATTGCAATTTCTAAAGAAGGTTTGGAAATTAATTTTATTCCGAAAAAAAGGTTATTTTATTTTTTAAAGCAGCCTGTTGTACTTCATCTCTGAGTAGTATATCAGTGTACAGAAACCTATAGAATTAATGGTAACTCCCTTTCAGTTTCATTTGAATTGTGCCTAATTCAGTTAATGTCAGCCAGCGCTTTGTCTGAGTCGCCAATGTGACTGCCAACATCAATTGGTGATCAGAACAACACAGATGTGGAGTGATTCACACAGGATTTCTACTTGAATTTTCAGTGAAGGAATACTAGTACAAACTGTATCTAAGCCTGAAGTTTGTCACTGTGAAATCCCATAATTAAAAATGAAGGCACATTATGGTCTGGTAATCTGGTGTTTGGTTTAAGGATTTAAGTGTTTGGTTTAAGGCTTCAATTTCATTCCATTCATTCATTCTTAAAGACAGGGTTCAATTTTACAAAGCACACATGTGTGTTAGCCTGAGGTCCGGACCCACATTAATTAAGATGTATGGTCTGGCAATGAATGACTGATTGAACCCTGTCTTTCTATAGTGACCAGAATCAAGACTGTTTTGCCGACTGAGCCAAAGACAAAAGAGGAACTCCAAATGTGTGAGTATAAACAAAATAAGCTTTGTGTGTGTGTGTGTCAGCTGGGATAGACGTCCTCCTTCTTGCAAACACATTCACAGTCACCTTAAGTCTCACCGATAATTTCGCCGATAGACAACATTTGAATTCTTTACCCTTTAATACAATGTAAACATAGGCCTAAATGATTATGTAACCGTTAATCTTAGTGGTAAAAGAAATTCATGTTTGTTTGTTAACCAGAATAGGTTTGATTGCCTCTATCTTCTGTGGCAATGACATCTGCATATTGTACATTATCAAGAAACATAAATATGTATTGTTTCCTCTCATTAGATTCCTGTCACTTCTCAATGGATCCAAACACAACATTTATAAGTCTATTACTCTGTGATGGGAACAAGAAAGTGGAACTAGATAATATGATGTTCAACAGGGCTTACCAGTACCACCCAGAAAGATTTCAGAGTGGGAATCAAGTACTGTGTAAGGAGAGTATTTCTGGACGATGCTACTGGGAGGTTGAGTGGAGCGGTGCTGGAATTTCCATTGCTGTGTCATATAAAGAAATCAGCAGGTCAGGGGGTAATGACAGTTTTTTTGGGCGCAATGATCAGTCTTGGTGTCTGGAGTACAATGGTCAAAGCTTCTCTGTATGGCATAACAATACACAGATAAATCTGTCTGCCACTTGTTCTTACAAAATAGGTGTATATGTGGACTACAGAGGTGGGACTCTGTGCTTCTATAGTGTCTCTGACACTGCAGTAACTCTTATGCACAGGGTTCAGACTACATTTACAGCTCCCCTCTACCCAGGATTTAGGATGCTGTATAATAAAACATCAGCATGCCTGAAGACCTAAGCGGGTTTATGTGTGATTCGTGGAAATTTAAAATGTGTGCTACATTTAACACAAGATGTTATCTATATGTAAAATAATTTCTGAGTGAAATAATTTTCTTTTATTGTTCGCATACCCTGCTTTGGGACACTGTGCACCCTGGTCAGATTTAATCTACAGGCCATGGGAAAAGGAAACATACATTGTTCAGCTGTAAAACCATCTGTGTATTGTATATTAACAAGTAGTATAAATCATTATTGTTTTCTCTATTTGGATTGCTGTCACTTCACAATGGATTAGACAATGGATAGCAAGACCTCAGTTTAACTTTAAGTAAAAGTAAAATCTAGTATCATGGATGTTGTCTGTCTATTGTGCATAAAAAAGAGAGGGGTGTATAAGGCAAAAGTAATGGGGGGGGCGGGGGGGGTGTGATAGTGATGGGGATGGCCTACAGTATGAAGGTAAGTGTGGAGAAAGGCAGCAGTTATGACATTAGCACTGCTCCCATCATTAACAAGGGGGGCCCAAAAGCAACAGGGGCAAGGGAAAACTCCCTATAAGGAAGAAACCTTGGTCAGAACCACGACTCAAGGGGCCAATCCTGCCAGGTCATGTGGAAGAAGGAGTAAAGGGGTAGGGGACCTGTCTCTAATGAGTATACGGGTATTGGGCAGTGTACAGCATGTATGGGAGGACACTGTTGACAGCAAATGATGTGATATACTGTTACACAGTAAATTTATCACAGTATGTAATATTGTAACTTAAGAGAGAATTTAACTTTATACATCTAGCCTATTTCCAGGGTACTTTTAGCATGCTAAATTCAATGACAAGTATTTTTCACCAACAGTGAAATAAAATAGTAAAGGACTCATTTTTACGGCATGGAAAAAGGTAGGTCACCCCTCAAAATGTAGTACCAGTCTAAAGATTCTCATTAGCAAGAGAAGTCAGGTGTCATGACCTGGAAACCTGTGCACCTAGTCATTGGAGTTCTTGGTTCTCTTCTTTTTTCAGTCTACTCTTTGAGCAAATCCTTTATGCTCAATTATTTATGCTCCGGTAGCCTACATTTTATGCTGAATTATTTATGCTCATGAACATTTCAATCACATATTATGCATATGACACACAATTTGACATGTCTTTCTAATCTAATGAATTAACATTTAGGCTACAATGATTTCTGCATACCTACAAGAAAACATCTTTCTGGATAAAGGGGTTTTCCTTGCAACTCATTCTCTCCAAGACTAGCTGCTTTTGTTTAGGCTACTGTCAACAGAGCCATTTCCCAGAACACAAAATCAAGTTTCTTCAGACCCCAACCAAATGAGCATAGACTAAACATATTGATTTTAAGTCTGGCCATTGCAATTAATTCACCGGGCTTCCTATTTCAGACATAGCCTACTCAAACCATCTCAGTCAACTGACAATGCAAGTCAGACAAAACTTTTCTTTTGTGGTATGTGTACCTCAGTGGTGAAACTACGGTAATTGAAGACCGCGTTAACATGGACACTGACTTGGCATCCACACCCGCAAGAATGACAATCTTCACAGACCGGTAGACAACCTGCGGCTGCTAGAGCTTCTGTCAAAGTCAATGACTAGCGCTACGGTCACTCTCTAACCTCTGATCTAGGCAGTGCTCTCGACTTAAATCTCTAGCTCCTCCCTCAGGAAACATTGTTTCTTAGCAACAGGAGGACGCGTGCCCATCTAAATTGTTCAAGATAGAGTTTACTCAGTGTAAGTAAAACGTTTCTTGTTTTTGTTGTTTTTTTGTTATTTATTTTTTTATTTTATTTTATTGTCCTGACATTTTCACAAAAGGCTTGTATGAAATTGCACAAAAATGTGTTGACCATAATGCTTACGTACGACAAAAGAGATTGCACTGGTGGACTCCGAACATTTTAGCTACTGTTGACGTTGAAGTAGGCTATATAATATAGCAGAAATGTTAGTTGAGGGCGAACTCCAGCACAACATAACTCCTTAGACCTGATATGTAAAAATCACCTTTCGGTTTAGTCTACTTTGCTGGCATCTCTCTACCGTTTGCTGCGTAAGATGTCCGACTCAAGTGGCTGTCTGAAAGACTCTATGGACTCCTTGGACCAACAGCAGTCTACACATGGTGAAGCCAAGCTTAGTGTTGAACATGACCCAGAAAACCTTGATTCTGGCAAGGCTGTCAAAAGTGTTTCACAGGAGTTGGACTCTCAGGTTTATACGGCTACTTCTATAGTCCAGGCCAGTCAGCAGAAAACAACCAGAACCCATCCCCTGGTAGGCTAATCAATGTGAACCAGCTTTCTCTGATAATATTTTCACTGACAATGATAATGATTAAGGATGACGTCGATTTTTGTGATGATTTTAGACTGTGAACTGGGCATTTGGCATCAACAGCAAGCTCCCTGTGTTCTGCCTTCAAGATGGTGAGCATCTGGTCATTTTGTACGTGTGTGCGCATGTGGCAGTCATGTATGACCACACCAGCAATACACAGCACCTGCTTCAGGTAAACATGGAATTTAGGCTACACAAACACAGATGTAGGCTACACAAATAACCATATTTTGTGATTGTTATTATGCAAACTAAACATGGCTTATTGGTGTTTGTTGGCTAGGGGAAGAGGCAAAAATTCTCTCTGTGGTGTACTTCACTGATAAAGATGTTTCTCATTTGTTCTGCAGGGTCACTGTAGTCCAATCTCGTGTGTTTGTGTAAGTGAGGACCGTCGCTGGTTGGTGACTGCAGATAAGGGTCAGGACAGCCTGGTCATTGTCTGGGACACGTACACTGGGTAAGGCAGCACCAACACTACAACTATACTGGCAATTAACTTGTTTACTTTGGACTCAGTACTGCACAATAGTGGATCTTAAAATAAATGTGAGTTACTCAACAGGGTTCCTCTACATGCCCATGTGTTCAGTGAATTCTGGGGTTTGTATAAAGAGATATTTGTCATGTTGCTGTTTCTCACAGCATCCCTGTACGGACCTTATTCGATTGCCACCCAGATGGGGGCACTGTTGCACTAGCCCTTTCCCATGACTCCAAACACCTGGTGCTGGTGGGAGCTGCAGAAAGACAAGTAAGCAGAACCATCAGCGCCTAGTGAGGAATCAAGCATAAAAAGGATGATATTGTGCGATTGTGTGCCCTGGCGTAAAAACATTTTATTTAAAAGTGTATTCTGTTCATATGGGAAGTCATGTCAATATGTGTCTGTATTACAGGACTGTAGTTACAGCACTGTATAGTGGGGTTATAGTGGTTGGCTCTCTTTGGGCACACTCTCAATAGATTAGAGGATTTCCAAGAGCAGAGAACACAAAGAACTATGCTTTGCGTGAGTATGCCCAAACACTTCATCAAGTTGTGTATCTGTCTGAATCGCTGTTCTGTTTTGGCATCAGCAGTGTGTGTGTATTTGGGACTGGACCAGTGAATCAGAGAGTCCTTTGTGTGTAACAGAGCTTCCCAAAGAGTTTGACACACAGGTGTGCTTGAATCCATTAAAAAACAAGTGGCTAAATGAAAGTATCTTTATTTTTACTGTTTTTTGTCTAAATTGAACAAATATCTTAACTGTCTTTCACACAGAGGCACATTCTATTTAACCCTGATGATAATACCCAACTAGTCAGCACCAGTGAAAGCAGAGTGCTATTTTACACAATGGTAAGTTAAGTGGTTAAGTCTCTCTCTCTCTCTCTCTCTCTCTCTCTCTCTCTCTCTCTCTCTCT